>JAGQDJ010000215.1:0-77877 GCA_022885665.1 Triops longicaudatus
TCCTATACGACACCATTTTAAAACCCCCATCTTTTTCTGAATTCTCCGTCTCTATATCAGGATTTTCGTCATCCATATCTGAGCTATCTGAAATCCCTACTTCTTCGTCTTCTAACTCCGGTAAACGGTATCCCTGTTCCTCCCCGAGATCTTCATTAGTCCCTTCACCTCCCATCACCACACGTTTTATAGCAATAAAAATAGAGAAACAAAAGGAAAATAATAATAGTAATAATAATAATAATAATAATAATAATAATAATAATAATAATAATAATAATAATAATAATAATAATAATAATAAATAAAAAAACTGTATTTAAAAAAAGGCAAAGAAAAATATAGATTAGGGTAAGTTTTTTTTTTTTGGGGGGGGGATGATAATACTAAATATGAATAAGATGGAAAGAAATTATAAAAGTATTTTTAAGGGAGCAAAAACTAAACAAAACTGGTAACTTGTCACCTGGTTCCAAAAAGATATTGCTGAACTTCCGATATTTCGCACTGTAAATTCTACACAACCTGCCGGTTTGGAATCACAAATGGATTGGACAATGTTTATTAGCCCTACTGTACTAGAGAAGCGACACCATTTTAATGCAATAGGTGACGCCAGGATGAACGAATCACATGCTATTCTGTCATGGATATTTTAATATCAAATTGATGTTGGACCAAAAGAAAGCCCTTCAAGTTATTATGAAATATTTTCGATGTTTTCTACTGTGTTTCTATGATGACTCAGGGTTTGCCAAACGTATAATAAATTCACAAGACGGTTTGTGATTTTCAGTAACTTTGTGTTTCGCATTTCTTTCATTCAAAGGGAACCAAGATTTAAAAATTCGCACTTTACACTGGGAGTGTTTAATAAAATCATCACTGCCGCCCGGTTTATCATGCAGACGCAAAGCAGCAAACATTTCTTCAATGTTACGGTACAACATACCCGGTTGCGCGTACTTAAGACACTGAATAAAGTCAATTCCAAATCAACAAGGACTAGCAAAAAGATCCAAGGGCAAAAGGACGGTAATAATTGAGAACCTCAGGGAAGGGCAGACGCCAGCAGGGCCTTTTCATGCCTTTTCTTCTTTGTTTAAACTCAATCGGCAACAATGTTTATAATCGCAACTATTTAAACCTGTGCTTTGGCTCATCAATCAAACTTAACCATGAGTGATTTTTTAGTCATCTTTGCTCTGTGTTTGTAACAGTTTTTGAGAAAAGAAACACCTAATGCATAGTTAGAACAAGATGAATGAATCTGAAAAGTTAAAACAGTACACTAGTTATATATACGCTATTATAAATACAGTATGAATCGGTTGTTTGATCCGCTAAATGTAGCTGCGTTGAAATCTTAATAAAAACAAATGGCTATGCTGTTTATACTTGAAGGCTTGCTTTTTGAAAGATAACGACAAGGTAGAGGCAAGAGAGCATATTTCTTGGAGGCAACGATGAGGACTAGAGGGAGAGAAAAGAAGTTAGGTGAAGTTTTTTTTTGCTCCGATCCGCATTCACACAAGAGAGGGCGCGCTTATTGCTAGGAAAAGAACGATTGAATTTCGCGTTTGTTTTCGGAGACCCGATGGTGGTTTTCTCATCTGTCCATGGTTGGGTTGTAATGCATCATGAGGATGTTTCCCGTTACTAATTAATAGCCTTTGTAATGGACGAAGAAAAAGATGAGGAAACAGGCGAAGCAGACAGGATACACAGTCCGCGAGACGACGTCAATCGTCTTGGCAATGCGAATTGGATGAGGCGGTTCGTGACGTCGTTGGCCCTACGGAGGATAAAATATGCATTACGGCACTATTCGTGGAAGTCCAAGGGGAGAAAGACTCGCAGACAAGTTTTACCTCCGGGGCACAGCCATTGTTAGCTGGATGAGTGCATGGACCGGGGCCGCATGTCGTGCAAGTGACTAATTCACTTGCACCGTCTCTTTTTCGATCCGAGCCCTGAAACGTTAAACAGACAACGATGAAAAATGAACCATCCCAGGAAAATGCCGTAAAAATAGACGTTAACAGTGTCATGAAGCTTTTCAGGAAAAAAGCAGCTAGATCTGTTGAATGGTATCCTACAGAAAACGTGCTACACAAAATTGAAAAAACGAGAATGGAATAATACATGCGGGTATTTGTGCCCGGATGGGGAGATTTCGTAATAACCAAGACATTTGGCAAAGTGCAATCACGTGAGGTTGCTGAAAGAAGGGTGGTTAAAATGTGGCGGATTTGAGTGGTTCACCTTGCCAATTCGTCCCCTAGCAGTAGCCAGCCAATCAGAAGCCACCCTCAATACACTAGGCACGCCCTACGATTGGTCACACATTTAAAAAACCTCACCAAAAAAAAAAAAACGAAACTTCCGAACATGGAGGAAACAACCGGTCTCTCCACACAAAAGAAACGTAAAAGAAAAGATAATACTACCGTATAACAAGAATCGAAAAGACATTTTCCGAGGGGAAATTACCTGGACGAGCGTATTTTCGCCTGGTCTGTATACCACATTGGGTCGTGGTCGCTTTCTTCCCACGTAATTAACAGCTACGAATTCCAGGAGCGAGGCGTAAATGAAACACATGCACACTCCATCCCAGACGTTCATGGCGTGTAAGTTGTTCACAACGGGTAAAGTACTTCGAAAACCTTGTGGGAAAAACATTAGACATTAAAAAATGACAAAACATAAAACATAAGACATGAGGAGCACAAAACATAAAACATAAGACATGAGGAGCACAAAACCAAAAACCGACGTCTAGTTCTTCAAAATCGATCTCTTTTGTGAGCTAATCACAAAATAAGAAAGTACGAGATATTACCCCCCAAATATGTTACGCAAAGCGATTTCACGGAAAGATTCACGTGTATTACCCTCAAAATTACCCGTGGAAACACTGTTTTACTTGCTGGCTGTTATTGAAACACAACAAACCTTTTTATTGCAAAACAAGTCATTGACCTCTGACTGTAGAAGCCACATGCTTAGCTTATCACTACTTATTTGTCCAACCCCGGGTACTAACTTCACCACGTCTTATCTGATGTTTACTTGTTTTGAAGTGCTTTCCTGATTAGTGCCTACTCTTTAAGCAAACCCATACGCGCATTACCTTGTCTTGCAAGCCTTTGACGAAAGGGTTACAATTGCATCTACTTCTCTATTTAATGAAATAAAACTGCGAAAGCAAATGTGCACGTTCCATAGCGGTGATAAACCTAGGATATAACACCATTGATTCTGGTGGTGTCTTATAAACCTTACTTTTGATTAAAGTTCTACTAAACGTCCTGAACTAGCCGAAAAACACTTCTGTGGAGGATAGATGATTAATAATTCGAGATAGCTTGAGTAATTTAAACATAGTACAGTAATGCCTCACTTTTAATGGATGCCTAAGAAAACAGAGAATTTTTCCGACTGTCCGAGCCAGTCAATATTGACTTAAACGCCTTTCGTTTCGCAGTGACATACGGACGTTATACATAAAAAACATACTAAATAGATGCAATGACTTTCTGGCTAATAAATGTGATAAAGTGAAATTAAAGAAACAAAAAGTTAGGCTAAACAATCTGAAAACGCGGGCTTCTTCTAAGCGTACAAACTGTCTGGGGGAGGAGCCAGTTTGGATTTCATTATTTACCGAAGAAACTTTGTTGGTACGCGGTTTGTTTAATTTCCTGAATCCATGATTTTTTTAGCGCTAAAGTAGTTGAAGCTTATAAGCTATGAACTTTGGACGAATTGTACTACAACTGAACTACCCCGTCGTTTGTAACTCTTACTTTTACTTCCGATAGAGGACGATATATGCCTATTGCTGTGTCACGAAGAACAAGCGGGCAAAATGTCCTATTTCCACTTCCTTCTATCTCGAGTACTACATATAGCAAGAGAAAGTTTTCTGCAAATTCAGCAAAATGTAAGTCACGAGAGCGACTCGTTACTCGCAAAAGAAAAAAAACCAGTAAGGTGGCAAACTTTATTCGCAAAGCGTGGCACACAGCGTCTGCCAAGTTGTGAGACGCAAATGTTGACGAAAATGAGAAAGAATGGAAACAGTATACTGAGCTGTTCTACTTGCTCCATGGGATTTGATTGGCCTATCAAGAAAGCACTTACTGAATGGTTTGTCACAGGTTGCAGCAAATGTGTTTTTAAATCCAAAAAGAAAGCGTAATATACCTTGCGACCTCAGTATAATTTGTTACTCTATTACAGTTGTAATACTACGTTCACGCTGTTATTGTTTTTCCGTGCATAACTTCTACTCTCCAGCATAATCTCGTTGTTGTCTTCGAAGTGAGTCTTCTTTTTTAGCGCTTCATAGTGAACAATGTTGAGAGTGCAACGAATTTCGCTTGAGGATGCATGCGCTATATCCAACTGTCGCTTTTACGAACGATGCAAAGTAGCATTAGCTAGACGTACCACACTGACATTTCCCATAGCATCAGTTGTCCTAGCAATGCTCCGTTTTGGGCTAATTTGACGTTTTTACTACTGTATAAGTTTATCCAGTGCAATTCGCTCAGTCTTAAAATAGTGCCAAAATCAATACGGGTGTTATTAATTAAGACATGAATACTATTGTATATTTATATTTTATTAGCTATTTTTATAACACACGAATTTGTTTATTTTCATCCGTGTTTGAAGCGAATATAATGGAAAATTCTTCAAATGACCGTTCGAGTTATTAAGATGTGAAAGGGAAAATAATTGGAATTGATTCCCTTACCGTTCGAAGTCGTGAAAAAGTTGAGCATCGTAGTAACTCCAATCAGGACACGTGCTGGGACGGCGTTCCATTCCAGCCAGAAGGTGATGAAAGAGGAGGTAACGAGAATTATGCCCGGTATGAAGACAGTGGTGAAGTAGAAGGCCTTATCACGTGTGAAAGTGAGCTCTACCAAAAGGCAGGAGAGATTGCCTCGCCACGTGAACCGCTCAGGACAGGTTGTCGTTTGGTTATGGATTAAGTACGCGTTTAATGAAGCTAAAGAGGGCGTTTTTCTCAACGTGCCCTCATCGTTACTCCACTGATACAGCATCCGATCCCGTTCGTAGGAAACTATAAGCAGGTATTAATTAGCAATTTTTACATTAATTAAAAAGAATCGTAAAAAAATCTTGAACAATCAATTGTTTGTATCATTATACTATAGCACATGCTTATTATGCGCATTGTATTTTGTATTCCTTTAAAAGCATTGTCGTTTTTATTTCAGCATTTTGTATACTTTTAAAAATAGTTTTTGTATTGTTTAAAAATATTGTGTTAAATTTACTTGGTATGTTGTGTCTATTTGAATAACATTTTAACTTATCGTTTGCATTTTTAGTTGTGCTTACTGCTTTCAACGGCGAAAGTGCATCGGGGGTCATCAAAAGGGAATATATTGAGGTTTCCTTGGCAGGAGAGAATAAGATGTCGACGCATAATGTACAATACGGTGCCATTGGGATAAACTCGTAGCGCGATATGTGCCGGCATCAACGGTTCTTTGAAATCCCCGTGCTTGACAAAATATGTATCGGTGATCCAGATATCATCGTAATGGAACAAGGCGTTTAGGTAGTCGTGACTGCCACCAGTGTACACAAGACGAGGATCGGTCCATGTTTGCCTCATTAGAAACTCCACCTCGTATTTCTAGAAAGGACGCAGAACAACAAACAGGATTCAATTTCTCAATTAAGCTTCTCGCAACAATCACATAAAGGAGAGGAATGATCACACAAAGGCTGCGTGTTTTCGCTTACCAGACTGGATTCATCTGGCGACGCCAAGCTTAACAACAACACGCTGACGTTAATATAAAGAGGACCTTGAACAGGAGGTAGAATGCGCTTGTCGTACCGCGTCCGATTCAGGAGATCGTCCAGTATTTCTTTATCCGATAAGTCATACAGATACCTGCAAAAACGGCCAACAGGGTACGAAATCACAATAGTAAATCTTCAAATGCTGTACGTGCAATTTCTCTCCAAAACGTTAGAATGACAGCCTTAAAATGATTTATAGTCTAAACCCTAATATGAGCCCAGTGTCATGTACAAAATTCTCTAATGCCTCTGTGTCTCGTGATAGATGACGCTTCGCTTTGGCAAAATCCAGGGTTAAGTAATACAAACTTTCATAGGCCGTGCTCCTGTATAAAGAAGACAGGGAATACTTGGGACGCAGGGCAATTTCGGCAAAAAGTAAAAAAGATGAGCTATAGATACAAAGATGCTTTAAAACACAGACACAAGAAGAGTAAAACACACGCGAAAAATGTAACGGGAAATTGCTGAAAAATATTAATAATCTTATTTTGCCCCTTTCTTCATAAGAAAACACTTTCAGTCTCCATTGTAATGTTTGTTGCAGGTAGGCCGACCGGAAACTAACTTTTTCAAATAGTTCATAAGTAAGTCGTGTGCTATGTATTGATCATAATAGAGAAATACAATGATTCGCTTATGCCAGTTGCTTAATTGGAGGTGCTCTTTTTCTCTTGCGAAAACCCGAACAGGCAAGTTTCTTTAGTTAATGCTTGTTTGAAAAGTTTATCTGAAAAGTGAGCTCGATCGATGACGATCCAATCCACTAAAGCACATAGTACCGCAGCTGAAATATTATAGTAGTAACATTTCCTTGGTGGTGTTTACGAAATTGGTCGCTTGCATAAGCCGCGATGAAAACCAACCGTTACGTTATGTATACAAAGGCCTGGCTCCTGAAAGACTTCAAGTGTCGGGTAGTAAGTCTTCCTCAAGAAGGTCTCAAGAAGCTTAGTGTAGTCATATCTAAGCTAATTCACAGGTGCTCAGACAAAATTGAGTCACTCGAAAATTCACAAGTTTTTCTCCTCTGCTCTTTTTCCGTGGGAAACATGGGAAATTGTGCACATGTAGTAAACAGGACAGGTGGGGTAGAAAGAAAGCGTCTACAGGTCTACACACAAAAATATCATTGCCTCAGCATTTCCTAGGGTAGTATTTGACAACTTGTAGGGGATTTCGTATCCGTTTTTTTATACCTCCATTTCAAGTTTTAACACAGACTAGTACTTTTTGTGACGCTGCACACACTCTGTGTATTTCCATTCTTGGATATCTTTTTTCTTTCAAATATCGCATACCACGATTTTTTTATGAACCATTACATTTAGAGACCATGCCAACCTACAACCCTCACATTGCCCTGGCTCCCAAACACAGTTCTATATCCCCAAGGTCGATTTATCGCGCCCCAGTCAACTTGGCGCCCGATAGGGCCCTGACTCCTCCTTCCCATTCCCTTTCATTAGAACACTGTGAGGAGTTCGGCAACAATGCTGTCATAAGACAAGAAAGTATAGGTCTTACATTAGCCGCTTTGATTATAGTTTTCTCTTACAATTATGTACCCGGAATTAATATTCAAGTACCCATTATCTATAGAGTAACATTCCTTCACTATTTATATTCGGATCATTCACAGCTCATACACTTCTATATGTTACATCGATGTCAGAATGAAATTTCGCGCTATGCCATTCGACGACTTTGCCAAAGACTGCAGCGTCTTTCAAAGACAAGAATTTCCACAAAAGGGCCTTAAGCTTATAGTCGACACTTTTAAACTTATTATATATAAACTGTGACGCGTTTACATTCTTTTTTATTGCACTGCTGAGAAAATGGCTGAAACCCCGGGAATGAATTATGCAGCTAAACTAAAGGTCAAGTATGTATAAAGCCCATCCAGGACATCAAAACCGCGTTAAAGAGCGAGAATATAGAACTTGTGGAATAAGGCCCCACAAAGTTGGAATAAAAAAAAGGTACTACGTATACAAAGAAGCATAAAAAAGGAACTTACGAAGGGACAAGCTTGGTTGGCGGCGTGCCGGGCGCTGCCGTTGTCACCCATGCTAAGCTGCATGTGAGAAAAGCCACAAGGATACCCACGGACACAGGAGGAAGGTAACCGTACGTTCGGCAGGCAAAGCCGCCGGCCATTCCCACGCGGGTTACCTAGATGCGTGAACGCCCAGCCGCAAAAAAAAAACGACAGGAATTAAAACGAAAGTAAAAAATATGGAATAATTATGGAACATCAATAAGTCGTTATCGTTGCCCGATTAGGAAAATTCGGCAGCCATAGAGGGCACCTTCTCACACAAGTAGGTCGAGTTTCGAGTTCAAAGTTGCAGAAAGGTCAGGTTGTCATAGTGACGGTTCCACACCATCAGTGTTTTCACTGTTGTGGCTCGCTTATTGTCATGCATGCAGCATGTAACAAGCCCCACCCCCTTTTCCATGTGTGTCGCTCTGCTGCAACTCGGTTTCTTTATGGTTTTGTGGGGGGGGGGGAGTCTATAAAAGCAGTTACTACACGTAATGCAAAAGCATGGAGATGGAAAGTAAAAGGAAGTAAAAATGAAACAGAGAAGGATCGGAAACAGAACTTGCGTTAAGGGTCTACCCGCTAACCCATCCCGACTCACGTATACAACACACCCTGTTCCCCGTCCGCTGCAACCGAGATCAATACCTTTTAGGTAACAAAACCTAGCAAACTATAGCGAGGTGGGTAGATTTAAGTTTTGTTTTGTGCTAGCTCCCCACCACACATCAAGCTATCTTTCAGCGAAAGTTTTTTTTTAACGAAAAATGGGAAAACAAAAACAAAAAAGAAAAAAGACTGATAATGCGAAGTACATGGCAAGAGAGCCAAGACAGCTCTATAATTAGGAAGCAGGGTGGCTGCCAGTACTGTACGAGGAACGTAAAGGGAGGAGCTTAACCTGACATACTTGGGGAGGAGCAAGAGAGCATTCCATGAAACAATTCTAATATGCAATAATGCATTCAAGGAATCGTTTGTCATCTTCTACTTCCCTAGATGGCTCGGAAGAAGTAATATAATATTCTCTCATTAGCACTAAGTTCGGACAAACAAACACGTCGTAATCACTACAAGGATGAGATCATTAGGCCATGAAAGCAACTAGGGGAACAAACACCACGGTTCGCTTTCCAGGCGAGAGAGAAATCAAATCAATTGAATGTCTATTGCTTCGCAAGACTACTATAAGTGATTTAAGACACAGAGATAGGCAAAAATGATCATGGAAAGAAAGTCGAGCTATTTTCTCCATTGTTACGCACATTCTCTAGGGAAACCAACAATAAACACCTGGGGACAAAATCGGACATTCCATTTTGCGGATAAGCATGCGTTCAAACCAGTTTCACGTTGCGCAATACCTAAATTAGTTAGATAGGTAGTTAAGCTAAATTAAGCTTCGTTGGATAATAGGTTAGTAGCTTAATTAGGTTAAAGTTAATCTGCATTTTAAAAGACGACCAGAATCGCATTGGCACTGATTGTCCTCTTCAGCAGTTTGCTAGTTCAGTCAGAGTACATCAATAAGTTAGGTTAATCTCTTGATTACTAGCTTAACTAAGTCTTGTTACATAAGTTTAGCTATTTTAGCTCTTTTATCCAAGTTATGTTAATTATGATAGGCTAAGTTAGGTTAGATCACCAAAGAATCCGAAGGAAGCAAGGGTAACGAACAATAAAATCTTTGGTAGTATGGACTTAGAGAACTTCTATTACTTTTAACTCTTTAAACACGCTTGGTTACAATACGTTTGGGTATTTTATTTTTTAAAACAATTTATATTCTTGCTTCATAATCTCCATTATATGTAAACTGACATGAAGTAATATGACAGCTTATCCAGGATCTGAGGCAAGTCGTGTAGTGCTAACACATGAAAAGCGGCTAAGACGTGTTATATAACCCAACCATAATGCGCGATCCTTTTAACCTTCGATAAGCAAGATGGTATGAAGCTGTGAACAAGTTCCTAGGGTACGTTCCACCCTGATGACTACTCACGTAAAGCTGCGAAACAAGGCCGAGAAGAGAGGAAGAAATAAAATGGCAATGTTCTATGGGAGGGCTGGTATATAAAAACGGACACCTCAAAGAGCACAGAAAGCCTAATTTTAAGCTACGCTTTGGGGCTGCGGTTGCGGACTTGGTTGTGGTTGTTTTGCAGAAGCCAAAGTGTCAAATCTACACCTGCAAGGCTCCCAGACTTTTATGCCTAGCGCGTGTCTGAAAGCCGTTACGGAGCACCGATATGCAGCAAATATATCAACAACTTTTGCCTCAACTTTTGAACACAAAAGACATTAAGAAATCCCTGCAAAAAAAAAAAGCCAGAAAAAATCAGTCCAGTTTCGTTTTTACGGTTTTTTTCTTTCATATCAAACTTTTAATCACTTTATGATGTTCTCCACTTTGGAAGTAATAATGGCAGTACAGTACGGGTACGTGTATCCTAACCTGTTAGCCTCAAAGTAGGCGTGCTATTATGCGGCACAATTCACTCCGGAGAGCGCACTCCCTTTTCGCCAAATATCCGATAGTCTGTTCTGTTCACTGCAGACAAGGGGGCGTGGCCATCTTCCGTCACTGTATCCTAAGCCATCGGCATTGGCACCTTGCACGCCACGCCCCCAGAGTCACGAAACGCCACCAACACCAAGGTACATGCCTAAACACGCCTCGCTTCGTTTTACCAACACTGAATTTTCAACTTTTCCTTACTATTTCTCCTTCAGGCAGTTCTTATGAAAAAGGGGTATACAAAACGAAGAGGGCAGAGTTAAGTCACAAAGCACGGGAACTGCAATCCGCTCTACGCTTAACGCGAAGCCCCGTAAGAGAGAAAAGGGGGGTCTGCTAATCTCACTAAAGAGCGACGAAAGACAGCGTAGGAAGCGAGCAAGTGGTCGGATAAGAGCTTGGTCGAAAACTGGCGCCGCGACTCCGGTGCTAGAGCCACCGAGTGCATGAAAAAGACGTCGACGTCTGTGGGAGACGTAGTAGGGACTGACGAAGGGGTGGCAGGGTGGTTCTGTTCTACGGGAGTGAAAATGGAAAGGAAGACAAACTTGGAAAGCCCCGTCCACCCATTCCTCCTTTAAAACCACCCACCCACCCCCGAAGATATATATATATATATACACACACACACTCCCATATTCACATATCAACCAACTAGCCTGGCCTTTTCCCCCAAGCCAGCCTTATTGACCTGCTACCAGTACATGACCTGGTTCTGCTACATGGCAATTTTGCCTGCCCACACCAGTACTCCATTGCTGCAGCACCAGTTCGGGCAAGAAATTTCGCGAGAGAAGACGTTGCTGGGCCACGTAGCACAATCACGCATAAGAAAAACGCAGGGTATATTTTCGATTCGACCCTGTTCAAGGCCTCGGTGACCCGTCTGTGGGGGTATCAGTCAGAGGCATCATCTAATTAAAAAAGCAACGATTTTCTCTCCGTCCCTCCATATGGGCTCCCCTTGTCAGCCCCTCAGAGAGTCGACAAGATTAAAAACCGACACAAAAGAAGGTTATGTTGCGCAAGATTCCCGATTACAACAGCATTAGACAAATGGAAGAGTCATTTTACGAAACTAAAAAGGGACCTTTTTCATACATAACGGATACTTTGGTTCATGTATTTTTAACTCCCTTGACAAGGGAGAGATATATCGGTTACAGTTTTGTATCAGCAAGGCATGTAACAAAGGCAACGGGAATGTGAACGAGAACTTCCTTTCTTCTTCAATAATTTAACAAGAAAGTTCATGTCACAAGATCACACCCCTCCAGCATGAATTTCACAATTAAGGGGGTACAAAACTGCAAATGTAAGGTAAAAGACTCATCGCACTCCACGCCCAGCCGGTGTTCAAGTAAAGAGGTTCTAAAGAATGACGCAAACATTGCTTGTATGGTTTCCGTTTTCATCGAATTTGGCGTCCGAAGGATCCCAGTCGTCTATTGAACAGGTTCACGGTGTGAAAAGTCACGACAACGAGGGCCATGTTTTGTTAATTCATGCCAAGTTGAGAGAGTGACAGTAGGACGAACCCAAGGGTGAGATGAAAGGAGAGCGAGATGAAAAAAATGGTTACCAGCAACATGCAAGAAACGGGTTCACTGAACGTGTAAAAAATTTACCTATGCTTTACCTTCGAGGCGGAGGAGGATTTTTTCAGCCTGCTCGGGAGTATTAGCACTGAGTAAGCTCTTAAGGGTGACTGTTGACACCCGAGGATGCTGTAAAGCGTCACACCTCTCAACAAGCTTTTTCAAGGAATCCTGTCAAGCGGAGAGAGAAAAAAAAGGAAAAGTGTTTAGATACTGTACCGTAGACGAGTCTATATTGACAGAAACGTGAAAGCGTTTGCTCAAGGATTCTATGCGGTTCTAATGACAAACATTGTATCCGAAAACGTGCAACCCCTTTCTTTTATTTGTTCCGACAAACAAAGGAAAGAACGGGAGATAGGGAAAATTTGTTATCTGTAAGGGAAGTTTGTTACAAGTTTTTGCTGAAGACGAGCTTGGGTCTTTTTCATGAGAAGCAATTCAACGATAATGCCTTGTTTCTGGGGATCTACGGGACGACCATTGAAACTGAAGCCTGCCATCAAATCCGACGTCCTGAAACAAGAAACAGATCAAGGAATCACGTAAAGCCATACAAGAACCACTAAGCTCGTCTTTCGGCAGAAATGGAACGAAAGAGAGCAAAAAAAAAGCCTGTGACAACAACGTAGGTCGAGAGTAATGTTTACCGTGAAAATATTTGCCGATCGGACCGCAGCAATTCTTTCGTCGTGAGGCCACCATGGTTTGGTAACGCTGACTTGCGGATGTATTGTTTGCCCATAATGGTTACAGTAACAGAACCCGAGTTGAGATATTCGATAAATTGCGTCGTGGCGGGAGCGCAAGACACCATCCGAACGTGGTGCCAATCAGGGTTACCAGTGGGACCGGATTTGGTAGTAAGGGTGTCTTTTTGGTCATTATAGAACTTGTACGTACAATAAATATCCTGGAAAGAGAACACCAGGAAATAAGCGAGCCTTATAATCCTGGCTGGGAAGGAAATAATGTCGAGAATACCGTATATTTGTTTGGCAAGCCCCGACACCCCAGGATTTTGAAATTGAAATGCACGTTCTTTCCCAGTAATTGGTCAGGTGAATCTACAAATTTATCATCCGCTTCATTGTAGTCTCTACCACGTCCGTCGCAAGGCACGACTTCGATCTTAAGAAAGGGGAAAAAAAGGAAGAAAAAAAAAAACGCGATTAAATGTCCGATACGAGGAGGAGCGAAATGAAACCCTACCTGCATGTGTCCAATTTGGATGCCTTTGAGGTTCGTGACTTCTAAGTTTTCTTTCAGTTCAACCATGAAAGCTAAAGGTTGCAGAAATACACGGCAAGTGCCAACAATGACTTCCGTGTCAAGGGACTCGGCAAAAGGATCACGATCCTAATCAAAAAGTTTCTCAAAGTTAGAAGGTAATAGGAGGAAAAATAAGGCAAAAATATTACTTCGGGTAAATCCCAGTCGTTGTCTTCTTCGTAATTTTGGTACATTTCTTTCATGAGATAAAGGCGGCTCATGAATTTTTCTTTGGTCCAAACGTATTCTGTTCCATACTCCAAGTTCTTCATTTTAACGAATACCTGCAAAGTTCAAAAGGTCTCTTTGTAAAAAAATGTTTGAATAGGCCAGGCTGAACAAGGAAAGTGCTACACGCCTTAAAAAAATGGTGCTGAATTAGGTTTACGACCAAACAATACACTTATCGTACACACCTCAGGTTTCAAAGGCGGAGCCCCCGGGACGATCTAGAAAAGCTGGCTCATTAGCATGCAAACTCGTTGAGTAGGCAAGTTGGAAAGTATGGAAACTTACCTGAGCGGACCCATTGTCCTGGCCTAACACCTGGGGCGCAACTAACACAATCTCGAATTTCACTTTCTTGTCCAATTCGGCACTAATTGAGTTGGCCTCTTCAATTGCAGGCATAATTTCCATCAAGTCAGTTTGCAGTTTTTCGGCGTCTACAAGCAGAAAGCAAAGTTGGTTCAATTATGCTTTATAGTTAACAATGACAAGATTTCGGGGTTGGAAAGTTTTACCTCGCGTTGGTGCTGTACCCATTTTCAACCCCGCTTTAGCAGCAATTTCTTGCTGAGCGTATTCGTAATCAATGACTGGGTATGTTTTCTTCTTGATATCAGGTTCGTTGGGATTCTGGAAAACCCATATCTGTGTGCTTCCAAAAACCAATCTAGAAAAAAAAATTAAAAAAATAAATAAATAAATAAAATATTAAGACACGTTTCGACAGTTCACCGTTCACCTGGTAACACGTGTTTAAAGGCTGGTGGAAACGCAACTTAAAGGTCTCAGTTGGAACGCAAAAGAAGAGTTTACCCCTTCCAAAATTTTATCTAGTGCAAGCTTTGTGTGCATGTGCAAAATATATACGAAACCTGGAAAAGTTCAAGTATTGTGTATACCTGTCATTGTGATAAAGTTCGGTTTCCGCCACGACAACCGATCCGTTAACAAGCACGCGGCAATCTTGGTTGATGGGTCTTAAAGAGGTCTTGTCTTTTTCGACAGTGATAACCGCATGCGTTTCTTGCATTCCAGGACCAACCATAACAATATCGGACTCCTGGCCCCGCTGATTCCCAATTTCGGTTGCTCCGTTGGGTAGGACATGAACAATACGACCTGAGAGCATAGGGTCGATATTCAAATTATACAAATGAGGTTTGCTCTTCTTCTGCGCTTCCATTTTTGCCACTGATGTATCCTATAAAGCCAAAAATAAAGAATAAATATCTGAAAACGGCAAAAGAAAACAGAAGAAATAATAAATGAATTTACAGTACAGTTGAATCTCGTTATAACGAACGCATGTGGCAACAAGGGAAAAAAAATTCTGTATACTCCAAAGTCGCTCTATGACGCTTTTTTTTATATATATCCAAATACAACGGGACCTTAAAATCCGTGTACTATAGACGAAAGTTCATTATTTAACAACGAGACGATTTAACAACGATTTAACAACGAGATTTTCACTGTTGTAAACATTTTGCTCAAAAATAATAAAAATACGAATATAACAAAAATTTTTCTTCGCTAAAAGCTTTAATACCCCTTTTTCTTGCTGTGCTTGTTTAAGTTTTTCCTCGTAAGACTTTCTAAGTTCAGCCAACTCGTTTTCGTTTTGCTTCATGGCCGCACGTGTCTCTTCTTCCCATTTCTTCCGCGCTTCTGCAATTTCTACGATCAAAAGAAGTACTTATGCACTCAAGTCGACAGTTAGACACATATACTAAAGCAAAAAAAAAAAAACAAAAAAAAAAATCAAAATATATATAAAAAAAATCCGTTACCTTTTTCTGTAAGTGCTTGACCACCAGCTCCAGCCATTATGGCGGCTGGATCCATTTTTCCAGACTGAATCATTTTCTTCAGACGTTCGTTCTCTTCTTTGAGCTCTCGGATCACTTTCTCCGTCGGATCTTCGTTAATTACAGCTTTGGTCCGAATCTGCTTAGCGCGATCAGCTAGAACATTCCCAAAGGTGTTATCACAGTACTATTTCTGATAGGAAATTTTTGGACTGACCATAACGCAATGTGGAAATGGTTTCTTCATAGTTAATATCCGCCGGACTGATGGCGGCAATCATAACCGTCTTGGAGTTTCCTCCCAAGGCATTCATGAGCAGTTTGGTGAGGGCGGAGTCGCGGAAAGGCACTTTGGTGGACTTGCCATTGGCTTGGTCGGATAAGGCAGAAATGCAATTGCCCAAACAGGATAACGATTGATTTATAGCGGCTCCTTCCTTCAACCGTTCACCACTGCTTCCAGCAGCTTCTTGACGCTCACTGTTGAAAATGAAGCAAGAAAATCGATAAAATAAGGAATTTTGCGAATCAAACACGCAGACCGACGATAGTAAATCATGCATAGATCGTCTCGTACCTTCCGGCTAAGTCTACCAAATTGACAACAGCCGTTTTGGCCGTTTCTTGACCTTGGGCGTTTTTGCTTGTTTGCACGAAAGTGATGCCCACTATTGTGTGCGCGCGGGAGGAGGTGGCGTTCATGTTGGTGGAGGCTACGGTACGATTCACAGTACCTTCCTCCATCTTGGCCTGAATTTCTTCATAACTGCTCACTAAGACGGTCTTTAATCCTTCCGCTGTTAAAAAAGTGAAGAAGAAGAGAGAATGTAATTACAAGCATGACAATGTAAGCTTCTTTCTATAATGAAGTCAGCAAAGGCTTAATTACATTACCATAAAAGCCTTTCTTGGGATGCTCGCGAATCTTGAGACCCTTCTTCAGCTTAGAGGCGTCAAGCAAGTCCCGGACGACTTCATTGTAGATCTCCAGCATGGAAACTTTCACTTCATATTGCACTGGTTCCTTGGCAGCTTGCTTTGCCTTGATCCCAGCGAAAAGCTCGTGACAAAATTGAGGAACAATACCTGTAGATAAGACTCTTTCACTTTCTTTTTCTCTCAGTCATTTACGGACAACAATTAATTTATTATAATGTAAATTATAATGAAGAATAGTTATAAATCGCTCGTAAACAAGTTATGAATGAGTCAAATTTTTGTACTCTACTAAGCACTCACCTATAATTGCAAATAGTTATTTTGATGATAAACCCCTGACCAAATATTAAACTGAAATGATTCCATATTCTTGTCACGTTGATTTAAGAGTAAAATATGATTTAAGAGTAATCTTGGATTGACTCCAAAGTTACCTGAGTAAGTATTTTCGAGCGTAAAACCTCTTGAGTTTCCTGTATCCGGGGAAAATCGACTTACTCTTGATAGCTTTATGGCTGCACAAGACGGCTTAACTGGCCGGAGAACCCAACTTTTTCGGGGTAAAGAATAGCGTCAATACAATAAGCCCCACTCTGTATTCTAAACTCAAATCATCTTGAGCCAAAAAGTGACGCCTTACAACAAAAGCTTTTGTCGAGTTACTTCATATACGAAATAAACAGGACGTGTACGGGTTTTACCAGAAAAGCTAGTGTGAGCTTTACGCAATTAATTGCGTAAAGGCCAAGGTTTTACCGTCTTTTTCTAATAAAAAGAAATACAAGAACACAATTCTGTCGCTCATCCTTTCGTCGATTGTTCTTTAGATACTAAAACTGGGCTTACTAAGTGTTGTTCTCCCTTAGCAATACGTCATATTGAAGCTAGGATACTTAATACGAAAACCTGATTTCAACAAATTCCATTATAACCAGTGCACACTTACAGTTAAATCAGATACACGTCACTATAACGAAAACCCTGAGGACAGGAAATGATTTAGTATATCCGAAGTTCGCTATATCGGTGGCTTTTTTCCGTTTAACCTAATCCGGGGCCTTTCGATCACTGCATAAGAACCGGAAATTGGTAACGCGGTTCAACTGTAGTAAAATCCATTTTTTTTGCTTTAGTATTCCAGATATTGTTTATCAGAAACTCTGATTTAGTAAACTTAAATTAATATCACCTATTAGTCCACAAAATCAGCTTTCCATTGTAATATAACTCAGGAAAGTTGTAATCTAACATGTAATTACATAACTGAGAGTTAATTTGGTTACGAATGTACACGCTTATCGATTTTAAATTACCTTTATTGGGTCCGTAGCCAATTACGGAATACGATTTTCCTGATCCAGTTTGTCCGTAGGCAAATAAGGTGGCATTGTATCCCTCCCAGGCATTGTTTAAAATTCCTTTTCCCAGGTCATTAAATACCCGTTTCTGCAACACAAATTTCATGTATTTCGTAAGCAATTAACCTTCTAAACATCTCAGTTCAACTGGTAACTGTAGTACAAAACGCCCATGTGTTAACACCCACTGTTTAATACGAGAATGCCTCCCTATGTTAATAACCTGTTTCTGTCGAATTTTTCATTACGTAATACGAATTTTATTGTAGCAAATTTACATAAATATAGCTCCACACGGGAAAGTATTTTAACGCATAGAGAGCTCTCGCATTAAGGTGGGTGCTCGTGCTGCGTTCCCTTGTTTTGCTGCAGCATTAATAATAATGTATTCAAGATATCAGGGTATTTTCAGGGATTCCGACTTACTTGATCACAGTATTTGTCTTTGTTCGGGTGCGAGGGATCGGGGACGGTAGTGCCATCCGGATTTTCTTTAAAGCCATCAAACGACCAGTAGGAGTAATCGAAGGTGAACGTTTTCTTATCATTGGGATCATTGGGGTTAGTGACAATGGTAGATTTCCCTTGCATGTCTACCACAGGCTTGGATTGTCTTCCTTGTTCTCGCGCATTAAAAGGCCGGACTCGCACCGCCACTTTCACGTTCTCTTCCCCGGGCATCTTCCCTCTTCCTGATTTCTGCGGTTCGCCTACGATGCAACGAAAGCGGAGAAAAGAACGTCACGGAAATGACGACCACACTTAGGAAAGAAAAAATTCCAAAAATCGCGGAAGCAGGGAACCGTACGAGCAGTACTTACTGGAACAGAAGCCAAGAGTACTGTATGGACTGTTTTCCGTAAGCCGACTAAAGTGTTTCTCGAAGGCCAAGCATGGTTAGCAACCAGATGTATAGCAAGGTATTGTCATCGTCACCTCGGCAACGCGTCTATTTGTCTCATATTTTAACCTTCCAATTGATTGACCTATAACCTTGTTACTTCCCTTCCGGCCTTGACACCTTTTTCACCAACCCTTCTTCTCAGCAGACCCCGTGACGTAAAAGCCAGCGTAGCCGCACCCTCGTGTCCCTTGCCAAGTCCACGAAGCATTACTGAGCAGCTAAACTGTGACTCGTTTTAATTATTTGGCTCAACTTCAATTTATAGCAAATGCACAGCCTTTATTAACTTTTTTTTATTCCACCACTTTATTGCAAAAATACAAGACAGGAATTTCGCCTTTCCAGCCCAGGTAATATGCAGAAGCACGCTTGGATTCCAATAACGCTCCTCGGGTTGACAATATATCCAGAAATCTGAAAAACCTAAAAAAAAACATTAGAAATACAGCAGAATCTCGCTATAACGAACCCTGGTGTGACGAAAGGTTCTTCGATAGTGAGAACCGAGAGGTCCCGAATTTTGCACATAACGAACTTGCTATTAGGGATATGGCGAACTTATTTTTTGTTAAAATAATACCTCAAAGATCATGGAGAACTGTAGTTGAAAGTGTTTCACGTGAACAGTGGTTAAACTTGAATTGTGGTTAAACTTGTTTCACGACAGTTAAACATGTCATAAGAGAAAAAAATTAATAAATAAGTTCTGGCCCCATCGTAGATGACAAGGCGCTAGTCCTTGGTTGTTATTATCGGTAAATTGTCATAAACTTAAATTTAGAGGTCAGTTCTCGACAGAACTTCCTCTTGAAGGCGTTAACTGAAGGCATACTTTAGACTTAATGTATAACTTCACGTGCAGACTTGCTGTTTTGGAAAACAAACCAACACATATGAGAATTTACCACTCCGGCTATAACGAACAGTCGCCTACGGCTGTCCAATTTGGTTCGCTATAGCGAGCTTTTACAACAAGTACAGCAAATTTCGCATGGGGTATGTTACACTTTACTTCGCGATATCTGGTAATCTCGCGATTCTGTAACAATAATTGATAAAAACAAATACTGATATATCAGATTAAACACATCGCACACAAAAAAGTAAAAGATGTGAAGGCACGCCTTTGCAATGTACACATTTTATTCCATATTCATATTCACAAATGCACTTCTCCGCAATCTTACCCATCAAACTGCTAAAAACAGCCCTACATCTTGTATAAGACCGCTCCACAACTATTCTCTCCACCCGCCCACCCACGATGCGGTCATGACCACGCCTTCAGGGCCTGTACACACAAACCAGAAATAAAACACGTCCCAGAGCGAAAAATTTGTGCGAATGCGCGGTTCTCCCGTTGAAATTCTTTTATACAACCTTGAAACCGCGCTTACCGCTTTAAGCTTACCTTGCCCCCCAAAAAACTTCCCCTAAACACCTCTTCGACGCAGTCACATAACGCGGCTATGGCACGGCAGGCAGATTTTGCTCCAGCTCGTAACTCGAATTGCTTCCACCAGAGGAGAGCACCTGCTTGGCAGCGACATTTCTTCGTCTTTTCTTCTTGGGTCAAATAGTACAGACCTTAATTACGCGGGGATTTCAAAACCATTATCTGAGTCGTACATTTCACATCTTCATCGTCTTCTTCTATTTCTTCCAATACATCGTGGACAGGGTGAATGGGCGTGGTTGGATAAGACCCTCGGCCGCAGGTGGAACACTGGGAGCTACAGGAAGAAATTTGGTCCTGACTGTCACTTTCCGAGTCAGAGGAGCTCGAGGAAGAGTCATCGTCGGAGGAATCGGAAGAAGAGGACGATGATGATGAATTGGTAGACATTGTTCGGGTAGCCGAGGATGACCTTGACGCGGGGTAACAATGGCAAGTGCCGTCAGTGTCCACTAACTGGGTTCGCAAGCGCTGGTTTTCGGCTTCCAGTTTCTCGATTTCTTCGCGAAAAATGCGAATTTTCTCCATGGCTGCCGGGTCTGTCCCGTCCTGGCATTTGCCCTGGACGAGATCGAGTAGGCGAGCTTCTAATCGATTCACTCGACCGTCCAATAACGAGTACTCGGTTACCAGTTGGCTTTTATGCACCCCACGCAACCGTTCTTCGTGAACATTCTCGTAAGCGTGCGAAAATTCTTTGCTCAAGTACTCATCATCATCCGAGCCGTAATAATTCGTCCCGTCATACCCGTGCCAAATGGGCGCGGAGGCTGGCGATTTATTTAACGCCCAGTTCTCATTCGAAGGATACGTGAAACATTTCAAATCGCTTTCTTGCAAATCGTCATGCTCACCCATCAGAAATTCGTTATTGTTGTACGGCGCGAGCGGGTGATCTCGCCTAATTGGCCGTACCCTACCTGCGTGGCTATTACTGAGCCTACACGGAGAAGGAGATTGGGTTCCCTTATGCGAGGAACGTTCATCCCACGACAGCTTGTAATATGGCTTACGAAACCGCCTACGGTGATATCTCTTGGCCTTAGTGGGTACCGGTGCTCCGCCTCCGTCCTTACCCGACATGCGCCGTGCGGTGTTGGGGCTATGGCGCGAGTTTTCTTCGACAGCGTGGTTCGACTTGGCTTGATTGTTTACCTCACTGGGATCCATTGCAGGCAAGGAAGGCGGGGTAAACGATGCGGGAAGAACGTGCACGTTGCTGGCAAAACAGTCTAAACTTGACATTTTTTCAAAAATGTTTTGGTTTTCACTAAAAATAATTTCTTCTCAAACGTACAAATATAGCGCGGCTTTACGCTTACGAAATAAGAGGCTTTCACTATTCTATAACTGTTCACTCAATCACGAATTAAGGATCAAGAACGCGCAACCCCTACGCATTAGTCTTGTATATACGCACTACCAACGCAGTGTCAAACAGCGTTCAATGATTCTGAGGAATATACGTAGCTGCTTTCGGTACGACGGACAAAGCGTGAATGACGCCACTCGTGATCAACTAGCGCACTAGGACCGTAAGGGTACGTAAAGCGGCGGAGCCATACGCCGTCTGGACTATCCAGTCCCATGTAAAACAGTCCATTATTTCCCCAAAGTTCTTGATTTCGACCCCATTTTTCCGTACTTAAGATACAATAAGCAAAATAGAGTAGCATTGAAAGAAACAGCAAAGATTAGGAAACTTTATTTGATGACGCTATGGAACTCCTGTTAGATCAGCAGCGGCTGCCATTTTGTGCAGGCTTAAAAGCCATTGTTACAGATTTTATTAAGTTTATTATGTAGAATAATGGAAGCGCATCATTTTTTGGACTGTTGGCTAGAGTTGGTGTATCATAAACCAGACATGACGAAAAGTAGTAAATACGGCAGCGAGTTTCAACGAGTTTTGGGTTTGCGGCAGACAACACACAAAACGTATATAAAAGGGAACCTAATCTAGCCTGGAGGATTTGCTGTGAGAATTTGACGTGGGTAAAAGGCGTATAGAAGCAAAGCGGTGATGAATGAAAGTGGCAAAGGCGAGTGGATAAGAGAAAGGGGGAAATCGACGCATAAACAAGTGCATACCCTCGTCTGCCTGTTCTGTTATCTTTTGACAATTTTTCCATGAAAACTAAATATTGTCTAGTTTTAAATTTCTTTAACGAAGATGAATACACTGACAATTCAATACATTTGCCATGAGTCCCCTAATTGGACTTTGTCCTGATTTATTACTTATTTTCTTATTTTTCTGTACCAACGCTATTGCGTTGCCGCAAGAGTAACTATGGCCAAAACTTTGCAGAGAGATCCAAGAGAATGCATAAAAATAATGGCTAAAAAATTGCTCATTAATGCGGTCGTATGCGTCCGTTCAAGGACTTTTGGGCGTGAGCCAGATATTTAGGAAACGGCGAAAGAAAATGGCGACGGGTCAGCTGGGTACCCAAGTAGTTGTCTTGTCAACTAACCCACGTAACCATCGTGCAACATTACGAAACTGGTGAAAACTCGTCGTTGAGCGTTGGAAGCAACTTAACGCTTCGAATTCGTAGCTAAAGCCAAGTACACTTATTTTTAAATTCCTGGTATTTTAAGATGTTTCATTCCATCTGAGGGAATCTTCCTTGTAGGATTCCTGGTCTCCCCACAACAATAACCTTAAATAGCCATGGCTAGTCATTCCTGCAGTCCAGCTTGCAAAATTGGACCTTCCATCTTGAATGCTGATTTATCTAAATTGGCTGACGAATGCCAACGTTTGTTAAATGCAGGCGCGGACTATTTGCATTTAGATGTTATGGATGGCCAGTTCGTTCCTAATTTGACATTCGGACATCCTGTTGTCAAATGTCTGCGGCCGAAACTACCCGATACTTTCTTTGATATGCACATGATGGTCCAGCATCCCCAAAAGGTAGAAGCAACATACCACACTTACTGTTTAACATCTAATTTCTTCGAGTAGTCGGGGCTAATAATAGGAGCACACTACCCCCTACCTGCATAACAAATGCTTACTCATCTCTGTCTAAAATATCATCCCAACTATTACTTGTTGTTATGGCAAGGAGGACAAAAGAAGAAAATGCTGTCGTCAAAGCGCTGTTTATTAATTCTTATTCCATTATCGCAATAGTGGGTGGAACCTATGGCCGATGCTGGCGCAAATTCCTATACTTTCCATATCGAAGCCTGCGAAGATCAAAATGTTAACCGTCTGTGTCGGAAAATTAAAGATGCTGGCATGAAAGTAAGCTTATGTTAGCAAATGTCTGTACATTCGTAGTATTTTTCGCCACAGTGCTATGTAATTCAACTTTTCTTCCCGATAATCAATAGTTCAATTGTCAGAGAACACAAGGAAGAAGAAAAATCGTAAAACACGCCTGATAAGACCAGGGGAGTCTGAAACACAGGGAGAACATCTGAACTAGGATTTTGCCAAAAGTCGTTGAACATGTTACTTGCATTCCATGGTACTTTAGCTGAATAAGCAGGGGTGAATAAGTAAAGAATGAATAAAAAATAAATAGCTAATAATAAAATGAGTTAATATTTTATAATATGATTACACTAAATAAACGATAGCAGATAGCTAATAGAATTATAAATAGGGGGACAAAGTTAATAAAATTATAAATAAGGAAAAAATAGTCTAAAATATGTAAAAAACTAGAAAAGGGGAATTTATATTGGCCCAACACTTTATAATTTACCGACCAACAAGTTGTTGGCTAATCTCTCCTTTACGTGCATTTAAGCCAGAATGATGCGTTCTAGCAACAGGACTTCTTGTCATAAAAAAAGTGCAGTATATTTCACAGATGCACTGGTAGTAGATTAAGGGTAAACAAAGTCTGCCTCCGTTTAATTACACTTGTAATTTTCTATCGTTTGTAATGGCTCATTATACCGTCCTCTAAGTTAGTACATCTTAGTTCCCTCCGCTAATTACGTTCTACATCAGAAATTAGACCGTTGAGAAAAGGGCACCTTGAATGGCAATAGGGAATTCTTCTGCTACGTAGGCAAGTATTTTCCGTTTTCGGTTCCTTTTTCCTTACCGTAGCAGAACGCATGCCAGTTAATTGAAGTTCAAGGCTAAATCGGCTTCTTGTACGCAAAATAAAGTCCCCGCGAAAATGAATGTGGGTTTGTGTTCAGCTGGAGGCAAACCAATTCGTTCCAGTTAAGCCAAATTATAAGAAACCCACCCATACGGATTTATTCTTAAAGATCTGTTCCGAAAAAAGAAACAGTGTTAGTATTGCTGTGTCCTGATTAAGCAGAGTTTTGCTTTATCGCGGCGTACTGATGTAAGTTTTGATATTTACCGGAAAAGAACGAATTTAGATTAAAAGGGGTGATTTAAACTAGCTCCTCCCCTTAGTATAACTTGAAGTGAGCTTGGTTTTAACTTATAAGATTAAATCACGAAATATAAATGAACACTCAAATTGTATCGTATAATACTGTATAACCAAATATAATAGTAATGAGCCAATGAATCAATAGGAGCAAGCCAAGAAACTTTATTTTTGTTTACTTAAAAAAGTTTAATGTATATTTCCTTCATCATAGGTTGGAATTGCCCTGAAGCCTGGTACGCCGGTGGATGTGGTGATGCCTTACGTTGAACAAGCAGACATGGTTTTGGTTATGACGGTTGAACCTGGTTTCGGTGGCCAGCGTTTCATGTCCGATATGATGAGCAAGGTGCAAGCGTTGCGAGGGGCGTGGCCCAATTTGGACATCGAAGTGGACGGAGGCGTGGGGCCCAGTACAATTGATGAATGCGCCGAAGCAGGCGCTAATATGATTGTATCAGGGACTGCCGTGACGGGGGCCCCTGATCCCCGCCGCGTGATGGACATCATGCGACAAGCCGTAGATAACGCTATTCAACGGTCTCAAGTTGAACGTTAATAACTGTTTGTATTTCAAACTACTTGAAATCACTCCACAACACGAACACAAGGCGGGACTCAGGTGTGAAAGACAGCAATGTTATAGGTCAAAACATTCATTAGGTCAAACAGTTACCCTTGGCAGCAAAAAGAGACATTCCCATATACTCTGTGACACTTTTTCTCTCGAAAAGTGCAATACAAATGTTGAAAATTAATAGACTGGAATTTTAAGACGTTTTCATGCAAGTGCATGCAGCGAATTTTTCATTAGATAAAAAGTTAAGTAAAAGGATTTTTTTCTGATTGTTTAGGTGTTTTTCCCACCCAAAGCTTCGAACAAGAGTTTAATGTCCTCCAACGCTTGGAACAGCAAATCTGAAAAGTGCTGAGAGTTGGTGTCGGGACAGGAGTGCTTGGAAGAAATGTGAAAGAAAATGGTGTGATTGGCTGGCAACATGTAAGATACACCATAGCCCGAATCGGATACAGGACCAAAGCCGCCCCCTGGAGAAACCTAAATATGTATCACGGGATAAGTGGCCAAGGAGAAATACCGAAGAAAAGGGTGACCAAAAGGGAAAAAAAAGACTATCCCAAGCCACCACCAAAGAAAACGTGCACTTTACCTTATTCCGAAAAGGCGGAAGATTACAATCGGGCACATTAGCTTGCTGTTGCTGGGGTTGTTGGGAAGTGGACAGCGTCCAAGGTCTCGATAAAACGGTTTCCAAGAAGGGACTTTTCTGCATAAAGCAAAAACGCCAATTGAAATGTCAGAAATAGGCATGACATACGAAATTCCGCGGTTCTTACGTATCCCAAGCCTTGACAACACACGTAAAGTGCAAATAGGTGACGATCGATGCCTTCGCCGGTCATAGCTTGCCTCGAGATCACTTGATGCTGGGCACACGCCGCTTTGAACGAAGCTATTTTCTGCTTTACGTCCGCATCGCTTTCCATGGCCCTATGCAATTAGAATTGAAAACAGGCTTTAAAATATCGGAACAACTGCGAGATCAGAGATACAGTACAAAAATAGGATAAAGTGTTAGCTAAAACTGGCAAATGGAGGAAATGGCTCCACGATGCAGTAAAACCGGCTATAACAAACTCTATTACAGAGAAAATCTCGCTATGATTGATAATCAGTTACTAAAGAAATTTTCCGCTGAATAAATGCTTGGTTAAAACGGAAACTGGCTGTGACAGTAGCTTGAGATTGTGTATACTTGACGAAATTGGCAGCTTCCGGAGTGCAGGATCTTATGGTCTCCGTCCTGCCATTCAGAAAGAGACGTGTCATGGAGGCTTCGTAAGTTTGAACATGCCTGCCGCTGTCACGGAAGTAAGCTAATTGGAGCGCCATCTGAACTACAGCATCGGGAGACACGCCCCAGCCTTTCATAGATCCTTTACCCCAATTTCCATGTTCCCGAACGACCAAATCCAAATCGGCATTATTCTAAAAATAATAATAATATAATAATAATAATAATATAATAATAATAACAATAATAATAATACAAAATGAACAATCTTCCGTAACTAAATACTACGATAACAACTGACATCTTTTCTTGTATTGAACTTTACTTTAAGCGCGAATTGTTTGGCCTGGAGAATATGTTGCGCTAAAGGCTGCTCAACTTCCCACAATAAGCGCACAGGTGGCTTAGTTTTGCTTTGCCTGAATGAGGTCAGCAAAGGCATGCACTTGCCATCGTCGGTGTACAATTTTTCCATGACCCTAAAACCAAATAGAACGTGCATTATTGACCTTGATTAGCAACAATAGAAAAGGAAAGGGGAAGAACAATGTTACTCTCGAGTCATGGCATATTCTAACGCATGTGCCACTGCCGGCGCATCGGCCATGGAATGTTCGGCATTAAGGCCACATTTCCCATTCTGAAAGATGATGAGGTTGACACTCTTGTCATACCATACCGACGATCCGTCCCCGTGTAAAAGCCATTTACCTCGGCTCGAGAAATCTTCGGGTGCCGCATCCGCAAGAACAACCTAAATAGTACAAGTATATAACAATGCAACCTCAATAGTACAAGTACGACAAAAGAGTTATATTTTACACAACAACAACTCAATAAAAATTAAACCAAAAGACAACGAAAATACAAAAACTAAAAAATGTAAGTTTTCAAAAACACAGATTAGAAAATAGACAACGAAGTAACAATGAAAGAGAACATAAAAAAACTAATATGGTGGTATATAAAATGAATGAAAATAACACGACTTTTTCTCCTTTACTAACATGTTAAAAGTGACAACAAATCAATAGGCTACGCCTACGAAGGTTTCGAATTTTTAGGAAAATATTAGGACTGAACAAAACATGTGAAAAATGATATATTTGTGAGAAATAAAAAACTCAACAAAAGGGAAAATGGTACACAAGAAAATAACTTGGCACTGATTAAATATACTTTCAAAATTTTTAAAACTAACTCACTGTAAGTACGGCCGTTTCTATAATATCCAAGCTTTCCTTATTGATCCCATTCTGGAAAAATTCGGTACGGATTTTGGCCCATTCGGTTCTCGGTAAGGTTGTCAGGGCCGGTAGCTGTTTTTCAGCCTCGGGAGTTTCGTCTTTCATAAAAGCATCAATAAACAATATAAGACAGGGAAAGTAGATACAGAACAGCTTGCAATGAAATAAAATGCCGTTTTTATTTGTTTCTTTCAATGTTACCTATCCACTTTTGAGAATCTTCAACAATCCATTCAAATTGCTGTTCAAGAGCAGGTGGTGCCAACAATTGGCTTTTTTCATCGTAGATATCTACTTTGTAGTATATGCCTTTAGAATAGACAGCAATATGACGCGACAAGGAGGAAGGTACATGGAGGAGTTCATCGATTTCGACTCCTGGAATTCTAATTAAGACATGAGCCAAGTTGCGTATCAAGGCTTTAAATTGTAATGTAAGGTACCTGGTAGTTGAGAAGATCCTTTCATACTGCGCCATGCAAATCGGCACCGTGTTTCTCAAGATCAAAGGGGGGAGTTCTTCTCGATCAACTTGACGTCGGAAAGTAAGCACACAGTGAGCAAAGGTCGCTGCTCGACTACAAGGTCTCGGAGTAGGGAGCCAATGAGAGTGATCCATTCCGTAGTAATTGGAATTGATGGGTAAAGCAGCCCGGGACATCAAATACACGTACTTCTCCCTATTTTGTTTATTAATAGCATTGTGACAATTTGAAATTGAACAAAATACAAAAAATAAAACAAGAGTACATTAGGCAACGAAACTCTGAAACCTGGCAAACTAGAAGCATAGTAAGCTTAAAGTCTTTTAAATGGTAAAAAATCATAGAAATTACTCTTCACGAACTACGCAAAAAATCTAAGAAATGAGGAACAGGAAAGTATTAAATAAATACAGAAAAATGAATATAAAGGAAAATACGGGGGAAAAAATGCCGAAAATACGAAAATTGTTACAAAGGACACTAAGGAATGGTAAAAATAAGATAAGCTAGGATGTTTTTAAAGATTATTCTTATTATTATTTTTATTCTTACCACCAATCGGAGACATAGTTGGGTGCCCACCAGCTTTTTAGCCACAAAATACGCTGTAACTTGCGGCCTAATGTTTGTTCGAATTCTTGCGCTTGGCTACGCAATGAAGCTAGTTCTTCTTCTGAACAAACTGGTTCCAAGCTTCTTAGAAGCTTATCTAAGTATTACAAATAAATTAAAAAAATGCACACGGGCTGAAATGATACAAGTGAAAGTTAAACCATCAAACTGATATACTGTACGATGGTGAAACTTCTTGTACCTAGCGTTTGCCGCAGAGGCGGTACTGGAAGTCTCGGTAGAGATTTTTGGCAGCTGTAAAGGGATGGATGGTACCCAGAAACGACTTTAACTCCCATGGCCCATACGTAAGTAGTCGACGAGGTCGCGCGTTCATCTATAATCAAATTACGATATCAGTAAGCATCCTTCCGAAAAGCGCATTTATCAAAGAAGTTAGCTTACAAAGCCAGCCTTTGTACGAGAGAAGCGCTCGGAGTATGTACTGGCGAACGAACATGAGCACAACAAAGAACACGACGCCTACGATCCATGAAATAATCAAAGCTTGAAGCCAAAGAGGAAAACCTACGGAAGAAAGAAAACATCGAAGAATTAAACATATTTTACATTTTTTTCGTAAGGCAAATAAAAAGTAATAATGTATACTGAAATATAGTTTTTAAAAATTTTTTATTTGAGTAAATAGAAATGAATTACTGTCGGGAAGATGTAATGAGATTTTAAGTTGCCACAGCTGGTATCCCAAGCCCGACTGACTCTGGATTTGTGCCATCATCCATAGAAAGCAAAGCAGAATCGCTCCACGTAAGTTGCTCGTCGAAGTCGGCCACATGCCATTATGAATCGAATTTCGCGTACGGTAGTACTGCCGAACGAAGGACTTGCGGTAAGCTAGGACGAAATCTCGCCACGTATTTCTGCCTTCTTGTAGATTAGGTGGTACATGAAGTCCGCTCACTGCACTCCGAGCTTCGGCCATGGCTAAACGCGAGCTTCCAGTGAGAGATGAAGACTAAAGTTATGCCTCCAACGAAGCGCACACGAGTACTTCAACTTAAAGACACCCTAGTACAGATAAGGAAACTTTAACCATCTCTTGGAATGCTTATCATATGGTACAGCTCTTTTTCCCCCTTTTTTATTTATCTCTTTTTTACTTTTACTCTCTAGCACGTTTTCCATTTATAGGCATCTAAGGTCATTTACATACTGCAAAATAAAGAAATTTATCTGATTTGATCCATTGTATGTGAGTGCGATTTGTGGTTTACTTTGTACCTACTAAATCAGTTGCAATAATAAGGACGAAACGATAAGGAAGAGAGATAATGCACGGTACAGGGCACATGTCCTTCTTGTTTACCTAACCAAAGTAAGACTCTGGCAGCAACTGAAGCTATTATACCTGCATCTCTATTTGTAATTATCAGCGCTGATTAAGATTGACAACATAAACAAAGTGAGGATTAAAGATCGCTCAAGAGTTAAGCCTGCGTAAAAAAACATGTCATGGTGATGTTAATCAGGGTAAGAGGATTTTTTTAGTGACTTACATCTCGAATAGAGCGCAAAACTGCCCTCGAATGTCACGAATACTAAAAGCCACGGAAATAAAAATGTCAGGCGCAAAAAACATACATCGCAGAAGCTTTTTAGCGGGAATTTGGAAATAAACAAAACGTTGTCAAGCTTATAGAAATGAATTAAATATTTTTAAAAAGTTCAAAGCTGGCAAACTAGTCTACGTAAGTGAAGATTAAGACAACAGCAACTCCTGGAATTATTTGAGTGAGAAGCATCTTTATTATTTTACAAAGTAATCCAAGATTGAGACGTCATAGAGTACTCGATCCTTCATAGAAAATGATGCAAAGATATAGTTACTAATATACCGTTACTAATAGACAATTCACGATTATTTTCATTATCTCTTAATACACCAATTTTGTCAATTAGCCGCAAATTAGACTCGGTGTTACGGACAAAATTCACTCTTGCTGTATTTCCTGTTAGAAGAACTTACTTATGTGGCAACGCTGGTTTCTTTGCACGGAAGGCGGGAGAGAGTTTGACTTTGTTTTCGTTCGTTTCTGACATGTGAATTGCTCGAAATGTTGCAGTCTTTAAGAGAACGGCTACTTTCAGCCATTCAGGAAAACAGTATAAAAGACTTTCAAGCTCTAGTTAAGGACGAAGAAAAATTGAAATACGTAATTATTCAAAGCGTTTGAGACATCAAAATAACGTAATAATGAAATACTTCTCTCGATTTAGAATGAAAAACTCGTTGCCTTGGTTGAAGCTATTGGGGAATTAAGTAGAACGCAGCTCGATGTTGTCTGGGGACGTTTGTGCGATTGGACAGCCGAACAATACTTCAATATGACACATGAGAATCGTGGGGATAAAGTAACCACAGCCTTTGTCTTGTATAAATCTTAAATTATTTATTGTGTTTAGGACACCAGACCTGAAGACTACGCTGCCTTCATTAAAATGGTCGTTCAAATAGCTACTCTAGCGGCCAATAAGACCACCAGTGACGAAACTCCTGTGGAACTCATCCATTTAGTTGAAATATTTAATAGCCTTCTGCCAGAGCCACTTGCTTCCGACGTAAGGATTAATACTACTGAAGACCGCTGCTTTACCCATTCCTATGATATATCCAACTTCTACGCACAAAAGTTTTAAAGCTTTAATCTGTAAAGGATTTGTCCAGATTATAATAATTTTTATTAGTGTAGTAATTTTTAAATGATTTACTGGATAAAAGCCAGAATTTGGAACGAATTTTCACTTTCATGTAAACATTTTGGACATGGGTATGCAGTAGTCTCAAGTTTCTTTGCAAATTAGTTGCGTTAAATGTAATGATGTTTGTGCTAGTTCGGGCTGTGCAGCAATATTAGCCGCCTTTGCGAGTACTGGTGGGTGAAAAAATTCTCAGGAAAAGATAAAATTGCCCTTCAAACCTTCTTCTACTTGTTGGATGAGTCGCTTAAGCCGAATAGCTTTGTATTTTCGTTTTTTTCTCCATATTTTTCATAAGATTGAGTGTGAGCGTTTACATTGCTTTAAATAGCGCGCTGACATTAAACGCGTTTGGAACATGCGGGAAGTTTTAGTGGACTATACCAACCTGGATCGTAACCACGCGTTACGCCCGAAATTGTTAAAAATAGCTCAAAACGAGAATTACCTCGAGTATGAAGAAGGTCAAAAAATGATCGCCCGGTTGTTCATTCTCGGTCCGGATTTCATCGAAGCCTTGCACAAAGCCATCAAACAAAGAATTCCTTATTGTACCATCCAAGAAGCGGCTGCTTACGGCGAAATTTATTTACGAGGATGGAGAGCAGCTATTGATCACCAGGATGTAAGCTTCGTCTATTTTAAGTTGACAATGGCGTGAGCATTTCACTTTTCTGTTACTGGTGTTATTCAATGCTTTTTTTATTTGTTTTACAATAGGATCTCATTGTAACGAACCTCCCAAAGAGAGAAAAGCTGTTGGGTATCCTCGAAGTTCGTTATATCAGACGCACTTCTTCATGTTTACAAAACTCGGACTTTAAAATCAGTCCACGATAGACGATAGTTTGTTATAAAAGGTTTTGTTCTTATAACGAAGACGTTCTGTGTCAAAATTTCGAACAGTAGACGGATTTGAAACTCTCAAGGTATCCAAATATGTAAAAAGTCTGACATAACGAACTTTGAATATGCTGAACAGTTTTTCCGTTCTCAGTTTTTTTGTAGTGAAATTCGACGATGTATATCGTAGTATTTAACTATTGTAAGATTTAATTATTTATAAATTTATTTTATGAAATTTTTTTAGATAATTGCCGAGAAATGTCTCCAAAACCTTATGTTTCATGCCATTCATGCCCGTCGGCAGCCAATACCGCTTGCTCCTCTGTTTCCCGTAGAAAAGCCTCATTCCATTTCGTCCTTACTTTTCGCGCTTTTACATTCCATTCACAAACAAAAGTCGCACAGCGCTACGGGAGAAATGCTCTATCAGTTGTACCAACCTCTGCTTTACCGTGCTTTGAAGGTATAGTAACCGAGATTAATCAACAATGGTCCATAGTTGCTGTTATTAACCGTACAATAGTAAAGTTTTTTTCAAAAATAAATGTTAACTCATACAATATCATTTATAGGTTGCTAATGTGCACGTAAGAGCTAACGCCATTCGGATATTCCTTGACGTGTTTCCTTTACTGGCGTCGGGTGAAGCCGCAGAAAGAGAAGAATCCTTAACGAATCAAATTGCAATGATTCAGTTGGGGCTACGTGATGAAGTACCTTTGGTTCGTGTCCAGGCTATCGAAGTGTGTATCTTTGTGTACATGTTAATCGAAAGCTCCCATACCATTTTTTTTTTTTTAATGCTTAGGGTTTGTGCCGTGTATTGGCTCTACAGAGTCACAGTATTCCGGCGGACCACTTGACCAAATTCTTGAACGTCCTAACAACTGTTCTCCTTTTTGACGCTTCTAGTCATGAAGTGCGCACTGCTGTTGTCGACGGTCTTTCGGAAATGGTTGACAACCCGGTTACGCATCCTTACCTATCCTTGGTAAAATATTATTTTTTTCTTAGAAAAAATAGTTTCTATAGGCAGTAAATTTGCCTTAGATCCTTCCGAAGTGCTCAGTGGTTTTGCACGACATTCACGAACATGTTCGATCCTCGTTTGTTGAGCTGTTACTGAAAGTTCAGCGCTCCAAAACACTGGAGCTGCTCAACGTCGTCGCTTTCAAGAAGCTTTGCGAACAGTTAGCAAGCGACAAAAGCGTTATGGTCTCTAGAAAACTTGTCAAGCTTCTTTATCCTTACGCGCATCCGGACATGTCCGAACCATTGGAGGGCGACAACTTTAGCAAATTCATGTGCTTCGTCGAAGTAAGATCGTCATTAGAAATAATATAATAGTGACAATAAATAACAATAAATGTTGAGTTAGTGCGAGTCCTTGGTATTCCGAGCTTTTTCTTCGTACATTTCACTAATACTCTAACGTTACTCTTAAGGATTATCCAGCTGCTGCACGGGCGTTTTACCGAAATTCAAGAAAAGAAATTTCCTTTAAGGATGCGTGGCGGTTCGTCGCCTTCCTGATCCAATTCGTAACCAAATACGCCTTTTGCCATTCTAAAGCGGGTAGGGCCACGGAACACAAGCGAAGTCGTCGTAGATCATCTTCTGAAGAAGAAAAAGAAAGCCAAGATAAAGAAGATTTGCAACAGAAAGGTGAGTACGCTTGTGATGAACGAAAAAAAGCTCACTTTCAAAATGTACCATGTTGTAGACTCGGACAATGGAGACTTGGAAAGAGAGGCCGCAAATCAATCCGTGTACAACTTTCCCGTAGCGAGCGAAGGAAAGTTGACTAGCATTTTTGACGTCATGTGCATTCTCTTGACTGTTCATATTGATATACTCTACAAACCATCGTATATTGAATTCCTGAATATCCTAAGGAAAGAACTACAGCGTAAACTTCATCTCGTTCAACGTTTCTATAAGGTAAAGTTTGTGTAATGCAATTGATCCAACTATCAGCAGAATTCTTCCTTTTTTATATATTTTTTATTTTTAAAGGACCGGGAATGTGTACGTTCATTCTTGTACTTGGCGAGCTTGTTGCTCAGTCATTCATCAACGACTTTGCCAAGTATGCTAACCAATAAGCTCAAATCACTTCCGGAACAGGCCCCGGAAGAAGAATACTGTTATGTAATAGACCTACTGTGCAATTGGCAGCGAGCTGACAACGTATTGGAGATTGTGTCAGAGTGGGTTACCAGTGCGCTCCATACTGCAGTAATTCTTTTCAATGCTATTTTACCAATTACCATCAAAAGATGAAATTTTGAACACATGGGGTAACTTTTGGACACAAATGGGAAACAGTAGGCCATCTACTGCTCCACAACTACGCAACGCAACAAACTATGTATTACAGATTTAATAGTGAATAGGGATCGTTAAGGTACTAAAACCAAGTTTCTGTTTGACACATTTCTGGCAACAAGAAGGTGAAAGTAAGAAAGTTAAAGTAAGAAAACCATATCCAAGATTCAGTAGATCTGAAGTTCCGGATATCGGCAGTCTATGTTATACGAGTGTCAGTATTTCGAAGTTCATTATATCCCCCAGAGCACAATACCTGAACTTCTGGATATTCAGTATTAATTTGCTTTAGGCGTATAAGTAATTCATTTTATTCTCCTACCGGTACTTTGTTAGACCTGGCTTTATTTGCCGCACTGTTTAGTGCCTATAAAATAGTGAGCTAAAAATACCTAGTAGTAAAACAAATCGCACAAAGAAAGAAACCTTGATACTTTCTTTTAAATCACATCAGTTTATTTTCTGGCTTTTAGGGAAGTCCACGAGATTCTAGTACAAGGAAAAGTCGTGTAGGAAATCGACAAGTGCAGTTTAGTTTAAACAACGACGAGGAGCCGAAACCCTTACTGGGATTTGCGTTTTTGAGCTATTTGCTGAAAAGTCCAGGTAACAAGCGTCTGTTGCTCAAGAAGTTTGTCAAACCGTCTTTGGAGCTGCGAAATAAGCTTTCAACTATTTTGGTAAGTTACACAACTTCGATGGTTTGTATTTTCTATTTTATGTTTGTTTTTGTATTATGTAGTTATATATATTTATTTATTTATTTTATTAATATATATTTATTTAATTTTAATATAGGACCTGGTCGGGAAACGAATGAATAACACGGATTTGGCGCTCTCAGATGAACTGTTGAAAGTAGCCTTCACAGCATACTTGCGACTGACCGCAGTCTTGAACTGGGAACTCTTTGATAGTGATCTAAGAAGCAAAGCTATAGTTGATGAAGAGGATGAAGCAGCGATGACGAATTGTTCCGAACATTGGATTGATATATTTGCCTGGATGGAACGGTATACGTTTGACATATTGTTGTTATAATTGTGACAAATACGCTCGATAATGCAATGTGCGAAACTTACAGGAAAAGCACATAAATGAATAATAATAATAACTAAAAAAATTTAAAAAATACTATTTTGACGAGTTTTATTTTGAATAGATCACTGCTGCCACACATGGAAGGAAGTATGCAGAATACTGAAAAGCATAAGAAAGCCCGCAGAAGGAAAACGACTGGGTCGGACGACAATAAACAGGCGAACGCCCTTTCATTTGTCGGCGAAATTTTGAGCATAGTGGACTCGTTGATCATTGTACATGGGGTGAACAAGCAATGCGGACTCGAACTGGGAAAACAAACACTCAATTGTCTTGAGAAATGTACGTCTGAATGATACTTCGTCGTATATTGTAGCCATCGGTTGTATTTTTTTACTTATTTACATATTTTTATTTGCTTTGACATTTCCTTTTTTATTTTTTTATTCCTGAACAATTAGTTTTGATCATTTTTTATTAAAAATCTTCACGTGTCTTTTTATTTTATTTATTTATTTACTTTTCAAATAAAAGGTACGGAACCCGTATTGCTGAGTAAAGCTATGCGAATAGCCTGCAACTTGCAACTTTTCTTTCTCAACCAAGACCCTCCTGAGCCCACGCGTGAAGTGAGTTTCTTCAACAGATGCATTTTGGATGAGCCAGTTGTGATGCAGTTAATAACGCGTGTTCTGGTAGCATGGATTGAGAAACACTCTCATTCGTCTGAAGTTTCGATGCATCTTACTGTAAGTGGACTTTTCGCTTCTGACATTTTAAACAAAATCTGCCAATAATTTTGCTAACCGTTTGCCCCATTCGTGTAGGATGTGAATGCTTTCAAGCTGATGTTGAAGAGCGTTCTGGGTACTTACTGCAGGGAAGATATTATTACACCCGCCGGAGAGTTGACCAAGCAAGTGCTCTTGGCAATGATAAAGAATATGTCCGATTCACTCAAAGATGTATGTCCTCGTTTCTTATGTTACTTTTTTTTTTTTAATATAGTGGTTTCATTGTAGGATATGAAACGGGACGTTTTCGAGCAAACGACTATGTTGCCTTCACTGGTTAGTGCCTTGTTAAGCGTCGTAAACAACAAAACTTTTGGAGGGCTGTTCTTATCTCAACTGGAAAGCACAATTCCAACTTTGGTAAGAGACTTGATTTAAAATGGACTCAAAAACTTCTAAATATGTTATAAAGTTTTTATGTTTTTTTTTTATGAAATACCACGTCTGAATTTCGCCGTTTTATCTATGATTAAATTTCGATGTATATTTCGACGTCCTATCGCCTTCAACTTTTCTAGAACGTGGAGGAATATTATTATTTTTTTTTACTCATGCAGTTTTTAAGTTAGTGCAAAAATTGCAGCGAAATTGCAGATGCTTGGATTCTCGTAGCAACAAAAAAAAAATGAAAAGAAAAAGAAAAAAAAAAAAAAACAAGAAAACAATGCCGATCTGAAAACAAAGATTGTTTTTGGATCAAACTCCCAGTTCGCAACAACATGTTATGGACAACATCTTTCGTTGGTTCTGCAAATTTCGTTCGTAATGTTTTGCTCCGGAACACATAGTGTTCGGTGTGTACATCGTTAGACGCTTTCAGGCAACAAACCACTGCTTGGCCCAAGTGTGCCAAACAATTCATGCAAAACAGAACACGAAACACGCTTCTTCAATACGTGTTTAAGTCAGCGTATGTTTGACATCGACTGATCATTACTTCAAGGAACATTCACGTTTCTCCCCTTGCGAGGGAAAATATCTTGTCTTCGTACATATTTCAAAAGGGCTTATGACTCAGTTCAGAGCTGAATTGTTGATATTTTTTCATTAATTCATATTTGCGTTTGTTTTCCCTTTAGACTCCAACAGAGCTCCTGGCTATTATGCATGTTTTATACCCTGCGGCTAAAGAAATGAAAAGCATTAATTTGGAGTGCTTTAAAAATTGTGTTAAGAAGGCGGAGACGGTAGCAAATGGCATTATGCAAGAGTTGGATACCCGAACGCCCGACGAGAACACTTCAGATAGCATCTCTTCGGAAGGAAATATGTAAAACCAACTCAATATTTAAACTTGTGACCTTGTGGGTAATGGATTATACTTTTCAGGATTTTGGAACTCGTTCTTGGGATTATCAATGATCTGAAGAAAAAGTGCAATTTCAACTTTGAGTAATTCGTCGAAATTTTGAATGACCCGCCCAATTTTTCCAAAAAGAGTTTGAAATCGACTTCATCTTTAATACCGATACGTTATTTTGGTAAATACAACAAGTAAATGCTTACATGTGCCTGTTCACGTTTGAATGTTTTGAGCATACGAAGTATAAGGGTGTGAAAGATGACGTTAAATCTATACTTTCTAGGAACAGCGTCATGTTACCCTACACCGCAGAGATGTGTCACGTCTACTGCACTTCGATTACCTGGTAATTTTGGCATGTAGCACTTGGAAGTATAAAATGCATCACTGTCGAATCCTGAAGTTACGTTGTATTATCTTTACGGCCTATCTAGATGGAGAAATCTGGCTCTTTGATTGTGGCGAAGGAACGCAAGTGCAGTTTAAAAAATGTGGTCTAAGACCTGGCCGAGTTACCAAAATTTTCATTACCCACATGCATGGGGATCATGTTCGTATTCACTTTCTCGTCACGTTACGAGTACAGTAGAAATCCATTTATCCGGATGGTCACATGTAAAGTGATCATGAAAGTAACTAGAAAGGAAATGAATGCCGGTACAGGTTTGAAGGTGAGGAAGAAATTGCACTTCGCAAGTGCGTCCTCTGACCCAAGCGCGCTTCCCTCCACGCTATTCTAGGAAAAGTCATAACACACGAAAAGGATCAGAGTTTGCTGGGTAAATTTGAAAATCGAACTTGCCGGAAAGCGAGAGTTTGTTCCTACACTCTCCCATAAAGTGTTCGAATTTACTGTGTGTTCATAGTAACCCTTTTGTGGCGTTAAGTCGAGTAATTGCCGAATAGAAATAAAAGGGTTTTAGCGTACATAAATTGTTGGAAAGCTCTCTTTTGTATGCCTGTAGATTGTTAGATGTGACTGAAATTTTTTCCAATGCAGTTGAATTTGGGTTAGATTTAGGAGACCACAATGAGACCAGCCCGAAATACAGTTGAATGAAGGTTAATTTTTGAACAAAACAAGGTTTATCCATTTCTCGTGGAGAAACTCATTCCGCAGGGATTGACGTGTTAAGCTGTTTTTCTGAACGTGGCTGATATTGTCGAACTTGTATTTCAAAATGTTCTGTTAGTGCGAACGACGCAGATTATAATTGTTTAATCCAGTCACTGAGTAACTTTGCGTGCGAATTAGATGTGACAAACATTCGTTTGGCAAGATTCATGAAATTACTTTACTGCCTTCAGTCCAAGCTAACTCTTAGTTCAAAATTTCGACAAAGCCTAGAATCGGCATAATTTTTGCGACGTACTCATGAGAAGAGACCAAGAGAACTTTCGAGTCACTCACGAAGAGCTAAGCTCAATTCCCCATAAAAATCTCTGCTACCAATCGTTCAGGTCTGTCAAACTTCAGAAAAAAAACTAGCTTTTTCCGAGTTAAGACATTTTTTCCCTCTGGAGAAAAAAAAAATTTGGTAGTCAAATTAAGTCGGAAATTTGAAAATTCACTGCCGGTGGGTGCTAAAACCAAGTTTTGTTTGACACATTTCGGCAACAAGAAGGCGAAAGTAAGAAAGACACACTTAGGTGACTTGGATTGCTTCTGTCTAAAGTTTGCGAGTCTTTTCGTACGTTCAGAAACTTTGAACAATCCCTGGTGTCAAACAGTTCCAAAGAAATATCGTTTCCTACTTTGATTATTTGATGTTCCGGAAGTATGTGGTACACTTTTGTCGAAACATGATTTTATCCCACAAATTTGGTTCTTTGTGTAGAATGAAAATCAAACAAAGATCATCCCTAAGATTGTCTTGACAACTAGATCTAACAGATAAGTTTCGGAGGCATGAGATGAGGTCAGTAAGCGCATGTATAAACTTCAAACACCTGAGCCAAGTTCATCCAGTTTTATTTAAAAGTGGCAGATATTTTTCCTCGAAATATTTTAATAGTTACTCTCGTATACTTCTTTTGTGTTTAATGTTAACTTCTTTATCAGTGATGTTTTCCTTTGTGTGATCTTTCAAAACCTATATTCAGACAAGAACACCTGCGTGTTTTGCCTGTAAACTTCCACGAGCCGCGAAAATCAGATCAAATTATGTATTTCCCGAAGTTGGCGTGAAATCGTTCGGATAAATCGAATTCTACTGTTTCCCTTCCTTGCCTACTGATTTCGCTCTAATGCTTCTGATAGGTGTTCGGATTACCCGGTTTCTTGTGCACGCTGAGTTGGTCGATTTCGGAACTTGCGACGGAAGATTTTGTCCTTGAACTTTACGGTCCTTTGGGATTGCACAAGTTCATCGAAACCGCCCTGGCTTTGTCTCACTCCTGCCTCAATTACACCTACAGGGTACGGTACCACTTCCATATAGACGCATTCCACAAGAACATGCCATCTTCTAGGCAAAAGCTGGCCTTCATTTCCAACCTCCAAACTTTAATTAGGTTTTTGAGTTGATACCTGAGCAAGATCAATACCTCCCTGACTTTGATCTTAACTTACACCGCGCGCTCCTACTACCAGAATCTTGTACCTCCAGCACAGTTTCCCAGATACCAACTTCTCATGAAGAGCGCATTTGGTCCTTGTAAGTTTGATAACCCGGAAAAAAAACAGACGAACGAGAGAGGAAAAGAGGCAGTGAGGCTCAAACTAACAACAAAAGACCCTGCACATCTTTCCCTCTCTCAGTCTCTCCATCTTGAAAACCTCTTCGGCACATAAACGCTTTGCTGGTATTGTTTTACAGATTTGAAGACTCTCGTTATTCAGTTCGTGCAGGCTGGGTGAAACACACCGTGCCCACATTTGGGTTCCTCATCGCGGAGAAAGATGACAAAGCACGAGGGAAGTTGAATGTAACCAAGTTGCGAGCTTTAGGCTTGGAACCTGGGCCTTTCTGTACATCACTAAAAGCTGGCTTGCCTGTCACGTTAACGGACCAAGCGGGAACGACCATAACGGTGATCTACGATGTGTTATATATATAAACACCCAATAAATGTTTTCCAACTTTTTTTTTTCTTGTCGTTTTCTGTCTCTAGGTTGATCCTGAACAAGTCCTGGACCCAGGTCCCCGAGCCCGTAAAATCCTCATTTTGGGTGACACTAACGACCCTTGGCCGATCTCACCTTTAGCCAAGTATAAAAGTCTTTTGATAGGGGAGCTAAATTGGCCATAACTTTTTCACTCAATTCATGAAGGGACGTGGATGTAGTGATTCATGAAGCCACATTTGAGAAAGCCTTAGAGAGCAAAGCCATGGAAACGGGGCATTCAACGCCCATCCAGGCAGCCCAATTTGCATGTCGGGTCCAAGCTCGAGTGCTCGTTTTGAATCACTTTAGCCAACGCTACGCGACCCGTTCTTCCGACGACTCCCTGTCTCAAGTAGATATTGCTACAGTTCAAAGAAGTTTCCGGTCTGTAAAAGCACGTTTTATAAAGAAGTATTTCCTTTTTTTCTCTCTCTCTTTCTTTTTCATTTTGGTTTAATTTGATGGTGAAAGGACAACAAGGGCGAGGACACGAACATGTTGCGACAAGAAGCCGAGTTAGAATGCGAAAAACTTGGATTCCATTGCCGGGTTATTGCAGCTTACGATTTTATGCATCTAGCCATTTCCAAAGATTTGGAGATTGTGGAGAATTACGCTGCTCAGAAAACTGCATAAGTGGCTTACTTAAGGCGTTAGAAACAGTGACAAGGAAGGGTTCAAGATAGCCAGCTTGTTGGGTACGTTTTGCTGTCTTCAGATTTGGAATGGTTCAGACTTGGCCCACTGCCGGCTCTTTTTTCATTCTTTTTTTCTCTCGTTTAACTTTATAGGTGTTTTTCTTTCCAGCCTTACCTCCCACCATAAGTATCGTATATACAGCGGGCACCATGTGGTGGACCAAAGCTAGCAGTATTTACATTTAAACTATCTTCTTTGAGTGAATTCCAGGGAATTCTGTTGGAAAAAAATTACTGCTTTGTTTGGTGCTGGGATTTTCAGGATGAAAGTTTTCTTTTTATTTTGTTGCCGTTTACTTGGACGCTTGCCTGGGTAAAAGTTTTAGATGAGCGTTTGATTTTTTTTTTAATTATAATGACGTCTTCGGTATCTTTTTGAAAACCATGATGAAAGATGCCTGCGTTGATTAAAACAGCGTAGTGGAAAATTGGATCCGACGACTTCAGATTACGAGCTTTCTTATTTAGATGATTAAAACTTGATAATTCTTGTTTCAGAATGTTAATGAAGGAAAAGTACGACACGGGGCTCAGGGGAACAATGATCTTTTGTCACACAGATTCAAGTTCTCACTTTTTTCGTGCTCTAATGTATAAAAAGCTTTGTCATCGTAACAGAAGTTGTGTCACCTTCTCTGGCTCATTTGCTCAAATACACCAAGATTTAGCTGGTATATAATTTGTGACTAGGTCGTTAGACAGAAATGGAGTGAAGCAACCTTAACATGTAATTGCGTTATTACACTAATTAGTCAGAATTCTAGCTAATGGTGGAGCTGTAGTAAATTCTATTTGCTCATAAAAACGTATAAATTCTCTTTTGCTAGACGGTGCACTACAGCCTGGTTTTGAATTAATAGTTTTCCCCCAAACTTCATCATTTCCCAGAATCGGTTATAAACCCAAGGTAAGCGCGGTATCTTTTATCATGGTTAAATTAACACACGGTAATATCAACGCAAAATTTACATGCATCAAACCCTACAAGGTAATACAACCACTGAATACCATAAACTTACAATACGCTATTTTTCCATGTTAATTGTGCAGTGAAAAACGCGGTAACAGCGTTTTAACGGAAAGTTGGGTAGAATTGAGGTAACCTGGATAATAATGCAAGCCTAGTGAGAAGGGTAGTGAAAACTTCGTCACCCTACTTGTTCTATTTTGGGCAAACGCCACGAAAGCAAACAAGTTCATTTGTCTTTTGTTACAACTGTGTGTCTTCGTAAACCGTACTGCAGGTAAAGAAAACAATGCGAATGAACTCTGAAAGTGTGGATGTACTCAATCAAAACTTAATTTAGGTTAATTCGGGAAAATGAGCAATCACGGCAAGCTGTGTAGTATGAACGGCGCTTTAGCTCAAGGAGCGTTGCCATTTCTCCCATGAGCATATACGACGATACGTAATAATGGGTAAGTGCAATGTTAACAACAATTCCACCAACAGTCTTCAAAAAGAGCTTGCAATTGCATTAACGTCACATCCTGAATCCGAATCATGCTAGTAAAAAAATATGGCGCTCTTTCAGTGTGATTGCAATGGTACACGTTTTTCCTCGAAAAACATATAGCAAAAAACTATGTTGCTTCATACATCTCGCACATCGAGTTTTTGCACGGGATGAGCCATATTTTCTTTCTCTGAATCCATTTTATTTCCAAACAATGAACCAAAACAAAACAGGCTGTATTGTTTTATTCTCTTTTTTCACCTTGCCTTCTTTTATTACCAAATCCACAAAATAGAAACAGGTTCGAAAAATCGAAAAGTGTAATGTTCAAGAGCTCGCGACAGCTTTCGTTAACTGTGAAATTATAAGAGCTCGTGTAGATCTCCACACCTGGCATTTACTAATGAGATTGCTACTTCTAACGTGAAAGCCCAGAGACGGATACGGTGCACGTGTGTTTTTCATTTTTCTTTTCTAGCTAAATGGGAGGGAAAAGAGAGACTTGAAATAAGCTACGTGTGTTAAGATGGGAAACGTGACAGAGCAACTCTTGAAAATAAAATAAAATAAAAAAAAACAACTCTGTGAAGTCGAGTTTCGGCTATTTTTTTACGTGTCGAAAAAAATTATTATTTGTACCGTTTCCGTCCATCCTGACAAAAGACCTTTCTTTCTCAACAGTAATTGCATACAACCATGAGAAGAACTTGGGGGACTGTGTACACTTGCCTTCTTTGCTACATTTTTTCCAAGCTGTATTTGAAGAAAAGAACCCATTACAGACCTTGTCAAATAGACTATCCCAAATAAGCAAGAAAGGCTTCTAGGATCAACTGAGCTTTTGGTTCGGTTTGATTGTTAGGAACTTAATGAGTTGGTTGCTACGCGTTGGTGAAAGGAGAGGTCGTTGTTGGTTTAAAGACGCAAATTCGGTCGAATCCCATTAATTAACACAAAGTGTAATGTGCCAGGTGCTCGTGCACTCTGAAACGGGATTTCTGGGGTATTTGGCTCAAGTTCGCTAAAAGATAGAGAATGAGGTACTTTAATATGATGTGGGAATTCCACCACACGGGCTCTCATAAAGCACCGGGTTTTACTTTTTCCTTTTTTTCCCCTTTTCTGTGCACCTCTCCCCGTTGTCTAAGCAAGTGCTTAAAACCGCGCGACACACGTTTCTATAATACCACAGTATTTCGGGTTTATTTTGCGTGCCCTCCCAAGTTCCGCTTGTATAAATATCTGACATTATCATATTCATGTTTGGAGAGATCTATAAGCTCGGGAAAGGAGAAAGGAAAAGTAAACGTAATATAGTACTATAAACCAAGGGAAAATACCCGGTTTTGAGATACAAATTTGAGAGCGTAGACATCAGACGTCTGACCGACTTTCGTCGAAGAAATACGTCGAGTACTTGACGGGAAATAGTGAGAGTTGAGGGGTTTATTTGCGTTTTACTTCCTCTTTTTTCGGAAAATGATAACGGGTATTTTACTGTAATGTCTCTTTCGCTGTAAAGGAATATGCAGCGCGAACGGAACGAAAATTGTTTTTAGCAGGTTTTGAGAAGCGTTTCCAGAAAAAATTAATTATCACGATGCAGAAGTGATAAGCGTTCATGGTAGCGCAGGGTTCAAGCAATTTTATATGCGAAAAGGTGCATTATTAATAGCTTTTTTTACGTTCCCAACTTTATGGAAAAAGTATATAAGTTTTAAGTGAAACACAACTACCGTGTACAAAAGACGCAGTTAATAATCATTACACTTGACAGGGTATTTATGGTAAAATCCGCTTCCTTATTAATCGACATTATTACAGTTTGTCGCGCACTGACCAGATCCTCGTAGTCGGTTTGATCGCGGGACAGGTTAACTCAGTTTGCCCAGGGTTTGGTGCACAGCGTTAAAGTGCTAAAATGCAAAATATATGTATTAAAAGTTATACCTCGTTCTACCCTGCTTGCGGCAAGTATGGCTTTGGGTAAAAGCACTTCAATGAATGTCCATGAAATATGTCAATGTTGCCCTGAGGGCAATCCAAGCTAGCTCGGGTAAAGTTAATCCCCTTGGCGGAGTAGCCTACCTTTTTAATTTTTTGTATTACCCGGAATATCTCTTCTGCGAAATTTTCTACGTCATATTTCGAGAATAAAGGACAGGTTAACCGTTATTATTTGGACGTAACAAAGTTCAAAGTTTCTTTGATCAAGGGCATGGCGTGGGCGCAAAGAGATGTAACGAGGGAAGCGAGCCGCGAATTAGCCATCTAGGCTAGTATGAAATCAAGCATCAAAGAGAAGAATAGCTGGTGGAAAATCATGATTGCGCGGAAACCGAATTCACTAATTAATACGGAAATTTTGTTTTGACCGTGAAAGCAGAGATTTTTTATTTTCTATAACGACATCTATGAAGCCAAAATTGCATTTAAAACCACGGTTGAATTTAGATTTCGTATTTAAATATTTCTGTACACTATCTTCAATCTAAGTTTTTCTACGAATGACGTGAACTTTTTACGTTGCTTTTGGCATGATGCACTGTGTGTGTCGACATAAAATAAAGTCAATTGCAGCAAAGTTTATTGTGCTGAAATTCTGCAGTGAGAAAATAAAGCTTAGTTTGCCTTCGTATTTATTTCTTTAAGTAATAGTAATACGTTTTCCGAACGTCAGTGTTTGATTGTAACTGAGTTAGGAGCCTCTTACAGCGTTTTAGCTAATGCTGTCTATCTTTCTTACGCTGTTTTTCTTTCTTTTTATTGTAGACGTATTATACGTTTCGAGGACGAAAGATCCAATTCGCCACCTTCCAGGCACCAAACGAGTTTCTCGCTCAATTACTCGAATGCGTAGAGCCAAATAGGACGGGGACCCAAGTCTTCTTAAGTGCTGCCAAGGTACCAGTAATTTTCTAAACTCGTTAATTCCGGCAAAGTAATTGTGTTGCTCTGTCTTTGTCTAGTTGTGCATATATTCAGCCTTTGCGAGGAAAACGTAACAATAAAGAACCCTGATAGTGAAACTCAGCTCTGTTACAATGGATGAAACACCGCGCCCTCCCTCTTGACACAGCAGAATGGAGCAAAGAAAGGGTTAACCATTTTCGGTGCTAAAAGATGGCTGTGTGAGTACTAAGAGAAATGGTAACGGGCATTAGCTAGATGGACGGGATACCCAAAGAGATGAGGTTTCAGATCGGAGGTTACGTGACCTTTTCTCGTCTGCTGTAATCTTGCGTCTTTCTCTACTCTGCTTTTGCTTGTGTTACTTTACCCTTGTTTGTCCTGCTTGAACGCACTTACTCGCTTTTTTCGTTCTCTGACAATCGGGAAAGTAAGATCCAAAGGATGAGAAGCTGAACCGTCGGGCCCCCTTTGCCTTGATTTACGCTGGATGGCTTGATCTCATTTCCTATGCATGACCAACCGGCAAGAGAGCCCCATCCTGAGCCCATTTCCTTTTTAACGTTAAAAGTTTCCTTTTGCTGCGTTGTATCATAGACTCTACACTCCTCTAACTCTTACAACTAACTCCTGATGAGCGTGTAAAGCGTGCGAAGTATAAAAATCCACCGTTTCCGACTTTGCTAGCTGTTTTAACTTGTTATTTTGTTATTTTATTCCCAACTTTTCTTTCCATTTTTTTTTGTTGGGTTAGCGTTTTCCTCGAAGCGCACCAACGCCATCAATTACGTTTTCATGACAAAAGAGAAAGAGCTTAAGCAAAGTTAAGGTAAGAGAGAGAAAAACTACAAGGCTGCGTTCTCAGTGCCATCTTAAGACGTTACCGGGCCAAAATAGTCCAGGTTAAGGCGCACCTGTATTTCCACATAACTTCCACAAATTACCCATACGGTCTTGTTAGGCAAAACCGCGTTGCGCCTTAGTGCATTCAATGAACTCAACACGATACGCGAAAATATAAATTTTACGCAGTTAACACAGAGAATACTCTTAATGCTGTATTTTTGTCTGACTCAAACGCAGATTTTTGGAAAAGAAAAAGGTAATTGGAACGTTTCCTTCATTATTTTAATTGAAGAGGGACAGACAATTCAAAAGATATTTATAAAAAATTACAAATGTAATGCAAATAAGTAGTAATTGTATATTTTAATGGTATAGGCCTATACAATATGGCTTTTTAATAAAATGATATGCAAATTCAATTTTTGTTTTTCTTCCCACGTAAACTTCACTATTTTCTCAAGAAATCTTCCCTATATGTTTTTCGCTGTATTTAATGAACGTGTCATTTTTTTCATCACTGAAGTAGTTTTAGTTTATTAGCTATAATTTTTGTACGAATTATACCATGTCCGAACTGTCTCCTCGTGTCTGATGTAATTTGATATAAAAGCAAGCGAATCGGGTGTGCGCCGTCACTCCTATTTTTTATTGCTAGTCCGTATGGGGGAAAGTGTTAGGGACTTTTGTCTTAAGGACATTTCTTTGCCCGGTGAGATGCGTTTCTTAAGTAAACAAGCTATGCACTTCTTAGAAATGTCAACAATGGAAATTACCCCACATCGAAACTACAAAGCGAATATGGGAGCGACATGATGAGTTGTAAAATAATTTGAATGGGCAGTTATACAAGTGGTATTAACACAAAGTACTATACATTTTCGTATGCTAAACTATGAAATGCATCAATGAAATGAACCTAAGGATAGCTGAAGGGAATTTCTGGGAAATGAGCAGGAAATTCAATTTGTAAAGTAGAGTTTGCAACGAAAGGGCCAATGAACGTTTTAAATAATAAAAAAATATATATCGCCGTGCGGTTCTTGCACGTGACCGTGTCCAGGTTTGCTTGAATATTGGCAATATCGCCGGGATTGTACTGATATATTATAAACGAATGTTACTGTAGAGCTGGAACGTGGCAGACGCTTAGGGAGAGTGCTTTGCAACAGTAGTGCCATACTCTATTGAAAATAGCAATCTTGTAAGTGTGCAAAAAAAAGACAATCTCGTTTCTATCAGAACGCTATTTACCATCCAAAACCCATATGAAGCGTCTTTAGAAATAACTTTTTCAAGAGACAAATTCTCGAAGGTAATCTTTGTGCAATTTTCTAGGGGAACGAAAAGCATCAAACGATGATAAGTGCTGATAACCGACTGTATCTAGCGCACGTTGTACTGCTTTTGTCATAAAACAAAGGTGAAAAGCGAAATGCAGTTGATCGTTGCTGGAATGATAGAGTTGTTTCAGCCTTCTTTTCCAATTTCCTGCTCACTCAATAGTAGCTTCTCGCTCAATTTGGCCTTCTTAAGTTGGGCCTGTACCTTTTTTCGCTCAAAGGGTAAAAGAAATCTTTACAAGCTTCGTATAAATTAAGGAGATAAAAGATAAAAATGTTGTCTGCAACAACTATGTCGGTTTACATTATGCATCGCGAACGCAGAGAAAAAAAATTGTGGAAACTCGCTTGTTAGGACCATCAAGCTTCTTCTTCCTTTGGAAAGCTGATTCTTTTGCTTGTAAAGTCTGTGAATAACAAATTTCGGCCACTAGGCCCCCAAGCGCTTGGTTGTCAGCTTAATTCCAACAGATGTCAGCCTATTCGCTTCACAACGTTGCCTGAAAAGCTGACAAAAGGTAACTGGACAAAGACAACTTGCTCGTCACATAACATGTACAAAAACTCGACAATTTGCTAACTTTATGTTATTTTCATCGTATTTCCGTAAGTAAAAAAATAAAAGAGTAAACAAACAAAACGTAAAACAAGAAAATGGTAGAAAAATCGAAGCTAAAATGGAATGAAATTACAAGGTATGTTGTGTACATACGAGTTGATCTTCGTTAAGGTACGAGGTCTTGAGGCTAAAGTTTGTCGAAATAAAGAACATTTGGAAAGAGTTTCCCTTGTTTTCCAAGGATACGAATCTTGACATTAAAGCGAAACGGATGGATCTTAGGAAATGCATTTCAAGAATGTTTTTCCCCCTCGGGGTGGGTCTTGAGTGCTTTTGGACTGGTTTTTAATTTTTATCTCCTCTGCAAAGATCATACGTTAAGAAATAATGCTATACTATCCTTTCTTATTTTTCGTCAGAAAAATACATGAGCTCTAGAATTGACAGCTCTGCGCGGATTTCCGCTACACAATGCTGTCAAGCTGGGTGCAAGGGAAAGTCAGACGTGCTGTGCTGATTACAGTTAACCATGCCACCAGCAGGCATTGTTACCCATCGCAATTCTCCAAAGTATAGAACAAGTTTCATTAGTGCTTGCCCAGATAATGGCTATTAGATGTCACGTTGGTTGACTTTTATAAGAATGATGTCGTGAAGAAGCATTCTGTTAGTACAAGAAGATAAAAAAGATGTTCTAACGATACAGCTCGTCTAATAAAAAAATAGAAATGAAAACCAAGGAAACGTCTTTTTTTTCTTTGTAAAAGAGATCTGCAAAGTCCCAACGTTATGCATCTCAGCTTTCTATTTTCGTATTACACAACAAATTTTTGTTGTACTAAGCGCAAGCCTTCGTGTCCATTTCAATAAAATAGAGAATTTTATAAAATAAGATTATCAGGAATTTTTTAAATTTGCTGCTCTAAATAAGACCTGAGATAATACGGGTTTTATTACCTAACTCTGAACATGATTTAGTGCTTTTCTAGCTTTCTAAAAACTCCTGCCAAGCCGTTCAATTTTGACTGAAGTTTACATTTTGGTAGATTTTTTTTTTTACAAAGTTTAAGAAGCTATAGCACAGTGTACATGGCTAGTTAGAGCACCGGCAGAAATGAAATTTTATCCTCCGTGCAACTTGTGCTGCGCGGCTGCTCCCATCAGGAATTCTGCACCTGTCGGAAAGCTCGCACGCCAAAGTTGACCAGTTTCGTTGCTGTCTTGCAAGGTTGAGCAAAACTTGGGGGAAAAGCTTGACTTATACTTTTCGAAATTTAATTCAACACATGGCGTGTAATTTGATACGAAACGGCCACCCTTTTACCCTCATGCTGGTTGTACGAATTCCGTAAACTACTAAACTACGCAACTTCAAATTCATAGAAAGAAAATTCGACTGTTATTTTAAAGAAAGAAAACACTTGCACAAAATCACACATAAGTATATATTCGTTAAAAAACTGTAATGATTGCTTTTAATGTACTGTAAATAATATACCACCTTTTCCTTGTGTGTTCAATGTAGCGCCAGGATTGCGCGAAAAATGATGCCGTAATTAATAAGGCAACAATTAAAAGCATATTCCGTTAACCAAAAACTCATTCTGAAAAATTATGGGTACTAGCGAAAGAATCCGTGTAGCAGATTCAGTTTGTGGATTTGAAGCATTTTCTTGAAGAAAGAAAGAAATGAGTAATAATACAATTTAACAGTTTTGTGTTAGTGTTTTATGACTTTCCAGTTTTCCCAGTCTGTATCCCCAAAAACATGCAAGGCCGTGTCTTTGCTTTTAATAGTTGACCTTCATGCTTCGTTGCACGACTTGACCTGTATGGTATTTGACCCTTCGATGTGACCTGAGCTCACAGAAACTGACCCATGTTTGAGATGTTAACGCATGACACATTTTTATCGTTCACTCTTTATCTATCTGCTCAAGATCTCATTCTTTTGTTAAAAGAGTTAGCGATATCTAAAGATTGTCTTAACTTATAAACTACTCAAGTCATGACTGGTGTTGCTTCTTAATTTGCGGAGAATAAGAGTACTGTAATATCGTTGTTTCATACATTTAAGTCTACAAAATGCACCAAGATAATTCTGATTCAAAATTGTCATATCGTCATTCTGTTGTTATTAAAAATGAACTAAAAAAATAGTCCATTATATCTCCAAGTTCCATTTTTCAGAAATTCGTTTCCGTAAAAATGACGAAAATTTGTTCCCTTTACTGCAATTTACGTATAATTTAATTTACGTATATTTTTTCCCTAAGTGTATGAACAATTTGTGTTGATAGTGTCATACATTACATTATAGTGGGATTTTTCGAAAAAAAAAAATATCTTGCAGTTCTTTTTTAACTATTCCCCTCGCTATTCTCCCATAAGAGCCTTAGGTGCACCGGAGGCTTAACCGTTGCTTTATTCTATTTATTGTGTTACAGTATTATTTCCCCCCAGCCATGTCTCACTGAACTAATTACTGCTCTTCGATATTTGAGTAAAAATCGGTGATTCTCAAATCATTCTCTCTCTGTATACCCTATCCGAGATGGTTGCTAACTAACATATCTAATTAGTTTGTTTTTAAAATCTGTTTCATTCTACAATATACTCAAGGTATCCAAACATCCGGTGAGGAAAGTACGTGCTTACAACTACATAAACCATAGTGAAACTAGTTGCTTAGGACTTTTCGAATCTAACCCATACTCTAACTACCACAAAGGCGATTTCTGCATTATTTCTATATCAGAAACTCACAAATGATCCTTAACAAATGAATTTTCGTACGAACTTCTGGCTCTTGCAGGTAGATAGGCCAATTTTTTACGGAAAAGAGACCTTAGCCCTCTCCGACGCAGTAGCGAGACCGTCGCGACGCCGGCGTCTACGGATTTAAGCGAAGAGAAGCTTAGCTCTGCAACCCCGAGCGCCAAGCTGTCAGTCTGTTACCTTCCGAAGACGTGAGAATCCTGTGTGTCTTCCTGTATCGCCAAACGAACGTTTCTTGAGTGTGTTGTGTCAACGTGTATCCACTTCCTTCCAGAACTTAACTTCGGTATTTCAAACCATTGATTCTCTCCCTTCAGCACGTTTTCCCCGTAAGTATTCCATAAGTTTTTTCTGCCCAACAAAGGCCGTATAGGGTGTTGCTCAATTTACGGATTTCTGCCCCACAAATTGCAAGCCGAGCGCTTTTCCCTCCATCAAGTGTCCAGCTGTGTTGGCCTAGCTTCTACTAGCTTTTAAATTGATGTTCTGTGGCTATGTCAAGTCTTGGTCACTTCTCTTTTCCCTTTTTCTCCAGTCCAGCACCTCCTCTTGAAAAACCTTACAGCAAAGCCAAGGACTGTCTCGAACAAAGCCAGGTCCCCAGTCAGCTCTAGCTATTATAGAAACTGTCTTCTATTTTTCCTGCCAACGCAATTCCCATTTGCCATCGGAAATATGGCCCGGGACAAAGACACAGGGGGAGGAGGGTTAGGGACACACTACAACTTTTTTTTTTCTCTCCTTCCCATCAACATCTCAAACACGGGGCATCTTTTCTCCCACCATGTCTGAATCCGGCTTGGAAATTGGTGAGCGAAAACGAGGAGAAGATGAAAATGAGAATTGCAGAGTATTACACGCTCCAGTGTTGTGTTCGTGGTCTACTTATTTTTCTTTTCCCTCCTTCTGGGTAACCCGTGTTTTATTTCTTTAGCAGTAATCTAGCAATCGGCATGAAACGCTCTTAGAAGCTGTCTTTACCAGCTTCCTTTCCAATTTATTTGGGTTTAGACGACCCTAAGATCCTCTTCTTTATTTCTTCCTTGCCTTAAGGGCAAATACCTGCCCTGTCAGAAATATTCTACTAGACGCCGTTCATTAATAGAAAAAGGAATTTAGTTTTGGGTCAAAGAAAAACAAACAAATGCTGGCCGAGTTTAAATAATGGTTTTTACATTTTTTGAAAAGGAAATATTCGTTTTACGTCCTTAAATCTCACAAAAGGGAGAGAAAATGCCTCGACTAGCCATAAATTAAATTCCGTGGACAAACAGAGATAGATGGAGATGTCTAGGCAGAAGATGTTGTGTGCTATATGAAGGAAGGGAGGGGGTATATCCTTTTCCCGTAAAGTTGTTGCCCGTAGTCGCGTTTTAGAACCTTAAGCACCCGGGTTGGCCTCAGACATTTTTTATTTTATTTTGAAAGGAAAATGGAGAGGACAAAAGCGTCGTTATTGCTTTGTGTCTCAAGGTTCAAGTGAAAGCTAGCTAGGAGCTTTAGTGGAGGGTAAGTTTAACTGCAACGTTTCTGGTGAAATTGAAAGTGTAAAAGATTAGTGGAGCGGGGATTTTGACTCAGTATTGAAACCGTAATAGGATGCTGGAGGAGGAAAAATTTATACGTTTTCCTTGACGCCGGGAGGCCTTTTCTAACATTGTTATATATTACTGCTACTTCAGGGGAAGAAACTCAACAGCGATAGGCAGAAGTAAATCATCCTTGATGTGCTTTTTTATCCCCGAGTTTTGAAAATGAGAATAAAACAAAAAAGGCTTGAAGATGAAAGACATTCCAAACTTGGGCTAAGGTGTTTTAAGTGCAGAAAACCCCGAAAATGGAAAAGATGAGGGGGAAAAGTTTGATAGCGTCTTGAAAAAGGATTGGTTGATAAGAAATAAACAAACGGGTGAAAAGAAATAAGAAAGAGACCTCGTTGTCTGTTAATGCATTCCGGAGAAGCTTCTTAGCTACCCTTGCTTCAAAAATGTTCCGGGGTTTCCGAGTGGAAAGTTGAGGAGGATCGATTGATTCCTCATTTACGTCGACAACAGACATTTGCCATGTAAGAATTTATCATTTGGCAGAATCTTCCCTGACCCGGTAGCAATCCCTTTACTTCAAAAGAAATAACGTCTCTGTTGGAAAAGACGAACTTACGCCACATTTTTAACGTGTTTCTTTTCAGATTTTGATAATTTCTTTAATATTCGTTCGTTTAAGCTTCATTTTCTCGTTTTTTTTTCATTTTCTTTTGTCATTAGTTATATCTGTATTAAGCTTGGATTCAAGTCACTGTTTCATACAACTATATGCTGTCTTACAAGATTCGCAATTCGCAGAAATTTTAGAATTCTAGATTCTCTGGTTTTTATATTTTTTCCTTGCAGGCCATTGCTGCCTTTTTCCTATTGACACAATTAAGTGCTATTTTCTGTAGTTTCTAAAGTGTTTCGATGCTTTGATTTTTCCGGTAAAATTTTTATTAAAATTGTGTAACTTAATTCTCGTTTATTAATTATCTATTGTGTAGTGCATGTGTTTAAAGTTGAGTGATAACGTAAGGAAGCTGGGACCTATTTGACATTCAATAGAGGCGACCAGGGAGCGCTAATCGAATTTTGGAAACATGAAAGGGTCTCCGTTAGCTTTGTTCCTGTCCGAGAGTAGGGTGTTACATGCAAATGAGAACAGTCAGTGGAGGTGTGTAAAGAGGTGGGTTGGGGAGCAAATGCATACTGTACGGTGTACATACTAAAGGTTTGTGTTGCTTGCTTTTTTTTCTCTCGACATGAAAGGAAAATAGAGACAAAAGTAAATTTAGCTAGGCTTTTTGGATGCGAGTCTCATTACGAGTTCTTTTCTTTGAGGGAAGTTTTGGAGTTCGCCTCTCCGATCTTGTCTCCATCGCTTTGACTCGTCGCCAAATTAGCTCGGATCTTGCGACACACAGAGGGGCAAAGCAGAAAAAGGAAGAAATAGGGCCGACTTGCACATCCATATTTTTACGCTATTTTTAACTCAGGAAACGCCCGGTTGGACCATGTGAGCAGAATGGTGACTCTACATATTTTCGTCTTGCTGTTCTGGAGCGCTTATTGCCATGCTGAGCCACTTCAAGTCTGCCGCAAGTAATTAGCCTCGGCTGTCAAAAACCTGGACGACAAAACTTGGTACACTAATACACCGTTCATGTTCGTTTGCTAGTGAGTACACTCTACTCACATCGCCCGTTGCGTTGGCGGGACAACCATTAGTTGTTTGGATCCACCACGCCCGCAATCAGTCCGCAGAAAATAAGATGGTCCATATAAGACTTTTCCGCAGCCGAAATGAAGAAGAGGTGAACATCATCACAGAAAACAAAACAATCGTTCAAGGTACAGTGGTTCGTTACAATCCAACCATTCCTACTAGATAACGAAGACGAGCTGAGATTGAACATTTCCAGAATAAAATTAAAACAAAAATACAAAATTCGTTCGAATGCTATTGCAAAGGTATCCAGATCTTGGTATCCAGTGTAAAATTGTGATTGAAATGTGATTGAAACAGAACTTCTTTTGTTAACTACAAAATTATCAATAATGACTGTCTTCGCGAAAATTAATTTTAAGCCTTCCAAATGGTGGCTGAGTCTCTTCGTGAAAATTGTCAGCATTACATGCAAAGTCTATAACATATAAACCATAAAATTCAATTATTTCCAATGATTTGTGAATAAATGTTATATTTAAGGTCTGCTGTATATAATTAATAGTAACCAATGCGATATCGGAAGGCTACTTTCCTTATGATAAAACACCTGTTAATTCCCGTGTAACATTTAACTCACCACATATACCACTATAACACCTGGATGATTTTCATACAAGCTCGCTCTTTTCTTTTTTTTATATATGGCAGCCTGAGCAGGGCTCACGGCTGCCATCTGTATTGAAATTTCAGGCTTACGTTACAGTGAGGTTTTACCGTACGCGGTGAGAACTTTTACCATGTTTACATGAAAATAGCACTTTCTTGTGCTACCTAGAAGCTAAACCTTACGTTTTTAACTCAGTTAAGTAGAACTTTCCGAATGTAATTGTAGTAGAAAAGGCGTAGTGTAGCCGTAGTTGAAAGTATCTGGATGAATTTCATCTTGCATTTCATAGCCGATGGCGTCGTGGAATTGCTTCTACCTGAACATTTGCCCCCGGGTCCTGCCAGTGTGCAAATGTTGGCCGAATGCGTCAATTGGCAAACTCAGTGCAACTTTAGTTCCATCTTGGATGTAGAAATTGCCCCAGCGATCCGTTCCGTGGAAATTGTACTCAACCTGGACACTTATCGTCCCGGGGATGTTGGTAACGAGAATCTTTTACCGTACCCTTTCGGACCCCTGTACCCAACTACGCTTTCACCCTCGTGTCTTGCTTACGTAGTTTCTTGGTGGATTCTGGCGGTGGATCACTCGCTGAAAGCTGTTGCCAAAGCTAATGCACAAGTACGGCTTTACGACCCATTCAACACTGTTATTATGGCTCGGGACGCCCTTTTGCAGCCCGGTGTGTATATTTTTATTATGGAAAACTCCTTTTTCTCTTAAACATGTCGTTATTTTCATTTTATTCCCTTTTTTCTTTTTACTTGCCACCCTCGGAAATCTTTTCGTTGAGGGGACGGAACATTAGGCTTAAAAAATATGGAGTTTCCCCTGAGCCAGTTCCCGCCACTAGGATCTTGGAAATTGGAAGTGATTGTCAATGGCTTTCGCACGTTCCGAGTCTTTAATGTCACGAAAGAAACAAGAGATGTTGAGTTCATAGGGGAGACATTGATCTTTCCATCTCATTATGTGCAAGTCGAGTTTGATACACAGCTCAAGTACTACGCATCCTTCTTACCCCTCTTTGGAACCGTACGTAAAACTTTGTTATGCAAAAGTGTTTTAAACTACTTTTTTTCTCCCCTTTCCTTTTTTTGAATCCAATGGTTTGGAAGGTTCGGGTAGTTAACACTGAAACGTGGGCGCTTTTACGGCTTCAAGTGAAAGACGACAACCGAACGGTTTACGAAACACTACTCAATGCTACACGAAGCTATGAACCATTTATAATCCCTTTGGTGGACAGCAATGCTGACTCTATTTTCCTTGAAGTAGTTTTCTTTATGCAGCTTTTATAGGCTTAGGCAAAGCAATCCCTTTATTCTGTAGGCTGCCGTGGAAGCTGTAGAGGGAGAAAAATTGGATGGAAGTTTTGTGCTCGCGTCCGTCAAGCTGTTGAGACAAGGATCTGTTGATGGCTGCCACGTCGTGGTCCACCCGACGGAGGAATTCGCTAAGGTAAGAATTTTTTTTTTACGTTTTTTTTTCTTTTTTTCTTTCATGTCGATCAATCTTGCTGTATACAAGAACAATCGATCTGTTATCTCCGTACAAATCGTAGGTGGATCAACTCCTGAATGTTACAGTTCACTCCAACTGTCCCTTCCAAGAAACCCTGTATTACACCGTAACGAGCCAAGCGGGTCACGTTGTTGCGTGGGGCTCCGAGTTGATTACCCAAATGAATCGTAACTTCACCGAGCTGAGTTTTAGGTATACATGCATCTTTGTCTCCCTGACCAGAAAAGCTGGACTACGGAGCGTTGACGTAGTCCGTGCTTTTTCTCTCTGCACCACTGATCCTGAATTTTCGTTTACTTCGGTTTTAGTATCCCCATTTCCTGGTCCATGCGGCCATTTGCGTGGCTTACGGCTCATTTTGTGACGCGGGAAGGACAATTGGTGCAAAATGCAGTGCTTCTTAACATTATGCCCAGCGCCAAAGAAAAAGTAAAGCTTACTCGACGACTCTCCGGGGTTTATCTTTCCGTTTCCTTGAGCTAGCGCTATTTTTCGTACTTCACAGTTACAGATGATTACTAATGAGGGAGGCAGCGCGACGAATACTAGTGCACGGATACGAATGGCCGTGGAGCCACGGACTTACAACTGTCTGGTGGGAGTAACGGATAACAGCAATGGGCTTTGGAAACCGGACCCGCCGCTGAGAACGCTCTTAAGTGATGATTGCAACGGCGGAAGTTTAGATCAATTCCCCGAAGCTGTCTTCTCTAAGAATCTCTTCCTAGATGCTTTGTCCTATGCTTGGCATTTCGAGTGCTTCGAACCACGGTATGACCCATTGCACTATTCGGACCAAACTACCGCGAACGAATTAGCTCAAAAGGCAAACCCTCCGTGCAACTAAAGTAGAATCTCGTTACAGGAAAACCCTTCTATGACAAATTGTTGGCCATAATAGACAGGTTGCTAGGTGCCGAATTATGATCATTGTAAAAAAAAAAGTCGTCAGATGTAAGGTCGGATATAACCAACAAACCAGAGAGGTTCGTTGTAACGAGATTCTACTGTATATCAGGGTACACACCATCGAGAGATAAAATAACGTACTATTTGAACAAAGGATGTTTGAAGAGCTAGTATTTGGTGTTTGAATTACAAGTTAGGAGTACCTGAAGTACAAGTTTGGAGTATAACATAAACAACAGATTCAATTACAGGTCGAATAAATATATTTATAGGAAAGACGGGACAGTTTGGACGGTTTCTAGTTTTAATTTTTTTTTATTGCGTGTGCACACAGATCTATAGCATAAAAACACATTCTTTAGATGCAGTGTTCTTCTAGCTATTAAAAGTGTTATTGTGAGTTTAAAGAGATCGAAATTAAATCTAAACTACTGTGAAAACTAGAGACTTCCAAATGCACAAACTGTCAGGGGAGGGGCCAGTTTGGAATAGGGGTGGGACTAACATGCCCGCGTGTTTTGTAAGATATTATTATAATTGGAAAATATTCATCGAAACATAGCAGGTATATTGCAAGTGAGTAGTAGAATCGTTGTAACGCTAAGTTAGTGTGGAACTCTGTTTTTCTTTATTTTGCCATTCGTGCACCACACAATTTTGCTACCCGAAACGGATCAATGCCCTAACAATTTTTTTTTATGTTTCATATTAAGAAACATTGCATTTTAATCTATGAGTATCGATCACTCTATTCAGGAGAACGGATTCCTTGGATGTGGAAATTCAGTGGCCGAATCTGGAGCAAGATTTGGCACTTTACGGCTTGACTTTGTATCCTTTGGGCGACTTTGAGATCTCGAAGCCTTTACGAATCATCAAAAGCTTAATAACGCCGAATGTTGACATCTTTTTTCATCTTCCGTCTTCCGTCAAAGTTGGAGAGCAATTGCTAGTGGATGTCACGCTTTGGAATCGCCTGCCCGACTGTCAACAAGTAGAACATGCCAAATGAAAAGCTATTTCCGTTACCCAAATGTATTCTGTGCAGGTTCAGCTGACGTTAGCAGTAAACGGCGGCGCGCTTTTTAAGGCTAATGGCAAAAAACTGCAAACAGAAACGGCGTGCCTCGCACCCCAAGCGCCGACCATCTTACGCATCCGCATTGATACCATCAAAAGCGGTTTGCTTACCTTGACAGCCCAGTTGAAAGGCTACGAATCTAACGAATGCTGCGCCCCTACTATAAATATCACCATGCCCAAACCCGTGTTCGAAACCACGCCTATTTCCAAATCTTTACTCATCCAAGAACCGGGCTTGCCCCACAACCAGTTGCAAACGCAATATTTCTGTCTAAACGGTAAAACGAACCGAAATAGATGTCATGGAGCCATCAACTGGAACAAAACTCTTAACGAGAGTTGACTCTTTTCAGAGAAATCATTTGAGATCGGACCGGACGAATTCGAGTATGAAATTATTCCCGTGAGCCATCAAGTTGGGCATGTGATTATGGACGTCCAAGCAAGCGACAACGTCTTACTTGCCTTATTCGATAATGAACCAGCCACGAGCAAACCAGCGTATCGAATTGTATTAGGCGGCGAAGCGAATACGCTGTCATGGGTAGCCCGGTGTGGGGAACAAGGTAAGAAAAAGGGGGGGGGGAGACACGGTGATTCGTAACGAGCTTACTTCGCTGTACACGACGTGCTTTATTGACAATTTTTGTGGCTTTTGCAATCATGCCAGGAGAGGAAACCATAATACAATCAGCGGCTACCCCGAGTGTACTCTCGTCAGAGCGGCTGGAAACCTTCTGGATTGCCTGGAGCTATTCGACGGTTTCGGCGAAGCGTCGCGCCAAGCGATTGCGTGAGAAACAAACGTCAGCTAGCAGAACAGGAGATCGAGATGAGATTGCCTACGTGCGCCCCTTTATCGCCATTGGCAAAGGTACTAAAGTGGGCGTAAGAACACTCGTAATGGCACCTTTGGCCAGTCGCCCACTACCGTCCACCGCTTGGTGCGTGCAAGCCATCGGAATGACCACGGCGTGGGGCACTCCTGGCTACTTCAGGTAAGGTGCATCGAAACTTAAGGCATACTTCACTTTACGAGTATTACGAAAGAATAAAAATCCTCTAAAAAACCTACCCACAAGTGCTCGTATTACCTGCACTCCGCAATGCAAACAGTGTGTCTTCCGCCGGTTTTACCTGCAAAGTATTTTCATTTATTTGTAATACCCAGCAATGCGATGCTTGCAAAATGCGATGCGATTAGTAAACTCTTCTTACAAAAGAAAACTTATATAACGATCTGTCGGCTACTGAGGACGAGATCTACAAACACTGGTCATGTTGGTGTGAAAAAAAAAAAACTTTCGGATCTGACTAATTCTGTATACCGAGAGCCGGGACAACGAAGTATTGTGTATCATAAACAGGAAAGCTTATCAAATGGAAACTCTACAATAACAAGGTAATTTTGCAGCTTTTCGACGTGGCTGCAGTGGACGTTAGGCTAACCAGACTAAAACTGATCATGCGAGCCGTGAGACCAAGTCGTTCCATTCCATTTGGCAATTGACATTGATGGCCGCTTGGGAATAAAATGATTGGAAGTTCGAGGGCTTAGCTTTGGTACGAGTTACCATGAAAAGAATGGTAGGCAAACACACAAAGCGCAGCATGAAACAGTACTTATCGTCAAGACGCTTTCGGATAAATTGGGTATTCCACTTGCAGCAATATAGACTATTCTAGAAGACAAATGCGAAGTTGAACAATGTGCAACGCACACGACGTATTTATGTTGATTCCGTAGAAAGAAAGGCGACAGTGTCATCCATTTCAAATTTGTTCCGTAATTTTTTATGCATTTGCATCGTAATTCACATGCTCACTCTCCACGCTACAGTTGGTGAGTTTTACTGCGGTGAAAAATTCACGATGTGTATGACCTATTCAGGTAGAAGGGAAATTGCTCGTAAAGCGGAGTATGCCTACGAACTGACAAGTGTAATCGGACTTATTAATGTTTTTTTTAAAAAAAAGAGTATGGGGCCACGCTGGTTTGAATGAAGAATTGATGCACACGTCAGTCATAGAATCGAGTGCTGCCGGAGTCGTGCCTGGTTCTGCGTCGGCTGAAATCATCATTTCGGGTATGTGTACAGAAGAAAAATGAACTTGACACTTTATTTGCGTTTTTTCTTTGACAGGCGGGTTCCACAACCCCGTTCTCGACGACGATTCCCAGAGTGAATCACTGATGGACCGGTTGATGGATGCTCACAGATGGATTCTCGCGGCCAAGAACGACGAAGCTGCTTTGGCTCAGTTGTTACAGAATATCGTAGCTTATCGGCAGAGTGATGGATCATTCCTGGATGTACCTTATGACATTTTCAGGTTATTTGCTGAAAAAAATTCAACGACTGTCACAACGATATTCGCGTGTACTTTAACATGATTTTTGTATTACTGTATTACTGCAGAACAACAGCAACAAGTGTTTTGGCCTTGTCACATCTGAAACATTACACCCGTTGCGATGCGAAGTATATTACCACGGCCGTTGATTGGCTAGCCTCACAGCAGGAAGAAGAAGGATGGTTTAGGCAACTTGGCAATGTCAGTGAAACAGACGACGAACGAATCTTGCGCACAGCCCGTGTTGTAATTACGTTAGGGAACGCCAATCTGGAGAGCGTGGTAAATCGAACACGAATCGTTACGGTCGTACCCACTTTTCAGTCTTCGATTTGTTTCCAGGAATCGCACGTTCTGATTCGCAAAGCACAGTTCTTCTTGGAGAAAGCCTTGGCTGCCAATTCCACAGATTTGGCTACCGTATTAATTAGCCAGGCCCTTATTAGCACCAAGAGCTCGTTCTCAGCTCTGGCCATGCAACGACTCACGACGTTGGATTACGCGCAGATTCTGAACGAAAGTAAGAGATTATTGTCACAATTTATAGCCACAACGGCCCCTAACTTTTTTGTCTGTTGCTAGTTAATGAAGCTTCCCTCGAAACTGTAATTGCCTCATTAAGAGTTTTGTCGCAAGCGAACCAATTTGAGCGAGCCCAGGTACTAGCCTATTGGCTGTTGGCTCAGACACTAGTCCTTCCACACTATCCTATGGTACTTTTGTATATCAAAAGAAAGAAATGTGTTGAAAGCTCTTTTTTTGCGGAAAATAGTTGAGAATTTCAGCCTCGTTGGCACTGGATGCCTACGCAAGGATGGTACATGATTCCGCCCGCGATTTAGTTGTCGATTTGGGAATTAATTCGGGGCTTAACAGTTCATACGATACCGAACCCGAAGTAGGAAACATTGAAATTTGTTGCTGTTGTTTATTATGTATTTTTTTAAGCAAGACTTTTTTTTTCGCTTCGCAGGACGTGACAGATTTGGATGATATTCTTATAGTACCGGTGGAAGGTTCTTTCGAAGAAAACGAGCCTTACCGTGTAAATGAAGAACATACGGATGCTTCTCCGCGTCAAACCATTAAATTCCGCAACGGCAAGCGAACGCGACATTTTCAGGTTAAGGACTTACCTGCGCAAATACAGTTCAAGGCTGTAGGCATGGGCTGCATCACTTTACAGGTAATTTAAACGTTAGAGAAAAATTATTTCTATTGTGTGTGCTATATTATACCATAAAAAAAAAAACACAAAGAAAGATTTTAAAGTCTTCATTGTTTAATAAAAGTGCTTACTCATGGGTGGTTGCATCTAAATATGTTACTGTAGACCAAACTACGCTGGCAAATGTACATGTTGAATACCCTCAACGCGCTGAAAGTCTCCAGCGTAATCCAGGAATCGCTGGAATCAGTAGGCACTGAGTTGGGTGATCCCCCGCAGCAAATTTCTGTTTCTTCGTGCTTCACCAGGTATGTATCGTCATCATTTGGTGTAGTTAGACGAATACCAACAACGTTGATTTAACTATTTTTTAAAGTAAAGTTTCGCGAATAGCAGAATAAACGTTTAAATAATTAAGCCCTGTGTCTCGTAAAAATAGCCGCAAATTCTTGCTTGGCCTAACTCACACAAATAAGAAGCGGCTTTTAGCTAGTTTAGTCTTTTGAAGGGTGAAAATAATCCCAAACTTTTCTTGATTCCTTTCATAAAATCAGTACAATGCCGTGTCGAAATACAATCTCCGTTATTGTAGGGACAATGTAAGCCGAGAAATCGTTATGGAAATCCAGTTGATGTCAACTTACATTTTTGACGACCGTCAGACTGTAGACTTTCCTTACAAAGTCCATTTGGGCAAAGCTTCGGTATTTTTCCCTCAGGTAAGTCCTTTCTTGAAGGATACAACATTCTTGGCGTTGTTCACTGGTTCTTTGTGTGCATTTATTATTCTCTCTTTTCAAGGTGGGCTATCTTCCGAGTCAGGAACTGTGTATCAACCTGACAGCTCACAGAATGGGCTTGGCTGTGAAATTGAAACCTGGCTACGTCAAAGTTTACGATTCGGCCAGCGCGCATCAACTGTCTTGGATGCCACTCCACGGACGACCAGAAAGCACGATGTTGTCGGGTCTCAGTCTCGAAGAACTCGATCTGTACTCCATTTCTTCTGTATCTTCCTTGGCTCCCAGTACGTCCCGTCCTAACGACGGGACAGAGGCCTCTCCTACCTTAAGCACCGAGTTCTTTCACGAAATATCTTCCGCTGTTCCACCTGTATTAGACTCTTCCTCTGAAAGCTCGCCTTCTCCCGTATTTGAACTAACGACGCCGTTGAGCGTAGTAAACGAGACTGATAGCAACAATAACTTAACCATGACATATCAAATCGAATCAGCCAGTATTCACTTAAATGCTTCTTTAGCTTGGCAGCAGTAGGTGACACAAATGTGGTTTGCAGTCAGCTGTTGAACGAATTATACTTATTTCGTATCATGGGTGATTATGAAGAAAAAACGAGACGTGATTTTAAATTTTTCCGTTTCTTTTATTGGTTTACGAACGAAACACGCACTGTATTTTTCCGCAAAGGCTGTGGGAACATAGCTTTGTTACAACCAACGTCGTTTTTCTCCTATTGGGTACAAATGTCATTCAGAAGAAACGAAGATTTTCGTGGTGCTGTAGCGCAGTGCAAAGCTTAACTGTAAACTGCGGAACAAGGCGGCACGAATTTTTTGTCTTTGGAAAAAAAATGGCTAAGGTTTTCGCAGCGGTAAAAGAACGTTACACAGATGTTTTAAGAGAGGGAGAAATACATAACGTCTTTTCTGAGATTCCGTGTGATCAAAAACTGACAACACCGTAAGATGACTTAGCAAAAATATGCATGATGCGCGCGTTGCATGAGTAAACAAAATGATGAGAACAGTTGTCGAATTACTCTAACAGATCTTGCATCGAAGACACGGTCACCTTTTAAATGCAAAGCTAAGACACTGCTTGTCTTTGATCTTCGCCATAAAAACTAACAAGGTTCGGACTCAATACCTGCTTTTTCTTTAATAAGATCTTTGATATTTGTTTTAATGCAATATCCTTGCAGCTACGGCCCACACGGCTAGGAAAAACGTCGCCAGAACGCTAGGGACTACGGCGGGCTGTCCGTTGACAGTAATATCGCGAGCTTTGACCAACGCTGTGTCAATAACGTGAATGACTCCGTTGGTACACTGCACATCGGGACGAATAATACGTGCCTTCAAGCCTTCCCATTCCAAGTAATACTCTGCGGGAAAAAAGTCAAAACTTTTGGGAATGGTCCACAAACAGGCACACAGAAAGATCTCACACATTCACAAATCCCCAACCAATGATTTTGAACACGTTGAAAATATAGCCATTAAAAAGTTATCCCAGAAAAATGCATGCTTAAGCTTCTTTTGAAATAGTTTGAGGTATCCTTCAAAGAGAAGGTACTACGTCAAATAACGGCTAACTCCTTCATTATTCCGTTAAACCGGGTTCATTATCGACATCATAGACTACAAAAACCACTAATATCGTGCGACTCACCCTTCTGTGGTTCATCTGTTTCGTAAGCTGGCGATGAAGCAGAAAGATAAATTATTTTTAATTAGCAATCCAACCACCACCCAAGCGAAGAATTCGAAAGCGATCTCCACAGCACACTCAGTAACACAGTAGAGTACAATACAAAAATGGGACACCAGGCGACTTAATCACGTTAAGAAATTGCGTTATCACGAATATTGATACGTACAGAATTGATTTAATTACTGTTGGAATAGCTTAAACTCTATACAGAATGGGCAAGTTTTAAGTGTTCGGGTTACTCTTAACTTTCCATGACATTTCTGCCTATAGCGTGAACTCGTAAAATCTCTTGCTGCCGTTCGGAAACAGCAAATGCTATCCTAGTAATCGCTCTACCATGTTCTGTAAGCTTTCTGGTATTTTTTTACGACCATTTTCTCGATAACCTTAAAAACACTGGTTAAAAAATGGCTGTAAGTTGGCTTAGTCTGGAAATCATGTGACGCGCATGCGAAAATCATTTTTCTGTTTTTTTTTTTTTTTAAAAAAGAACGAAATATATTTAGCTTCGCGTGTTAGTCGAATGATCTTCAGTATAAGTACTATTCATCTTCATTAAACAGGAACGCGAAAATATCGCTGCAACGGATTCAAAAAGTCGCCTAGCGTGAGTATAATAATGGACTACAGTTCGTGTTTCAAATTCGCGGATTAGGTATTCATTGACTGTATAATACAAAATAGCCGTCTTTGCGTATTTGACGTCACCATGTTCAGATACTGTGACATATTTAGGTTGTTACGTGCCTCATGGGCCATTGGTAGTTTCACAAGCGGAATAGTCCGTCTAATGTCTAAATACGATCAACTCACAAAGATGATAGTGTAGGGCAATTTCCGGTTTCGCTGCTCACCAATCATCAATCGAGTATTCAACCATATAACAAATCAGAAAACGTTTCCAAACTACAACGTTAAAAGACGCCTTTCGTGAACCGAATTTTATCTATTTCCCTGGCATATACTGCCATCTTCTGGCAAAGTTTACTTTCCATATGTGAGCGGGACTTCTGTTGTCTGCGGCAAGACCAGAAAGCTTGTCACAGGAGCAGCCTCAAGGCTCACAAAAGGCGTCAATTAATGGGTTCACGACAAACTTTGTGAATTGTGTTTTTCTCTTCCCGCAAACCCTGTAATTCCGTAAGTACGAGACTCAACGTAGTAAACAACTTGTCTGAAACTTTTTATGCGTAACAGGAATAATTTGCTGCTGTTTTATGCCCGAGCACAAGTGTTCAAAGCGAGCAATGGGAACGTAACCTGGCGAATATGGAACACGGGACTGCACTACAAGCACTGTAGTGAGAAAGCTTACCTCCTGACGACTCCAATACGGTAAGTTTAACTTGACCACGGATGGTCTGCAAAGTATTATCCTTGGCGGTGCGCGTCATCTGCGCCAATTCGGAAACCCTATATGCTTTTCCAACCAGCAAGTGCCTCTCTAAAATTTGCTGCACCTGGGTATTTAAAAAGGAGCGAATTTTTAGGTGTCGTAAGTTGACTACGTCAAGCGTGCCGTTACTTGGTAGGAAAACGATCCCATGAACAATTTCTTGTAAGATGAGCCCATAGTTCGGTATACACGATCCCAGGCTTCGTTGGCGGGCACGAAGTACGTGAACCGTTGGTTGGTGTCGTTGGTACGGCGATTAAACTCATCTTGCTCGCCCAGTCGGAACGTGTCACTATAAAGTTCACAAATTGGCATTTAAAAGAGGCTGGTACTGAAAAGGCAAATGAAACGCGCGAAGCTAGTATTAAAATAATCTAATATCAGAGAAGGTAATATCTTTAGAAATTGATAACTCGATTAGTGAAATTCATATCTCGAGTTTAATGGAAAGCAAGGAGGTAAACTTACGAAATCATAGGATCAGTACGGAGCTTTTCGTAAACGGTGGAGGAAGCGATGCCAAGGACGCGATCGATGATGTGTACAATTCCGTTTAGCGCCCCAATATCGGGCTGAATGATGGTAGCATTAACTCCTCCCCCTTCGACGGTAATGGTGCTATTCTCTTCCGAGCCAACCACATTGAAGTACAATTTACGGTTATGATCGATCGTTTCAACCTATAAATGCAAAGAATGACGTCATGTTTTCGTCCAAAAACATCAAAGAAAGGAAAAATGGAACATCTTACTTGGTGCATGTGACTGCGGAAAATTTCTTCGGAAGGAAGTCGTCGGCGCACGGCGTGCAACTGCAGAATTTCCCTCAAACGTTCTTTGTTGGAGTACAGCGCGTTTAACTGGTTTTCCCCCAAACGCAAGAAAGCTTCATTGGAGGGTGCAAAGAGGGTTAATTCTCCTGCTCGGGTAATGTCGTCCATGAAGTCTTGGGCGTAGTCTTTCAGTACTCGGTAAAACTCGTACAATCTGCCATTACGTTCCTCCTAATCACCCCCATTTAGGGCGACGGGCCAAAATTAAGCAGATTAGTTCATGTCATGGGCCAAAAATGATGCAAATATTTTAAGCTGAGCATTTTTCACCAAAATTGACTTCGCACTAGGCTGGGCTTCTAGATTTTATTGAAATACTTGTTCTGTAAAAACTTCTGTTATGGGGCAAAACCATGTGACCACGTGACTTTGTTGGCTAAACTAATGGTTGATCTGGAAGCCATGCCACATGGATTAAAACTCTTGGTCCTAACGTGTGTTAATGGCTAAGTCAAATTGTCGTGGAATGTTGGGTTTTATACTTACAAAGCCCTGCCCATGCAGTTGTTTTGGTATTCGGATGGCCAGAGCATGCAAGTAGACAAAAGAATGAAAAAAATACACCGGGCATTAGTTCCGAGTTCTGAAAAACAACCGAATTATACACCACGGATACGAGGTTCGGAGCAGCGAGTAAAAAAATAACGAAGGTTTACGAGTTTCCTAAGGATACTCAGGCCAGTTTTGGTTATAAACATGCAGCGGTGGTTGAAAGGAGAGCAATGATCAAGAGGTCACGTAGGAATTACCTTGAAAGACTGTGCGAGAAGCCAGGGGTGCCAAAGAAAAGACAAAAAAAATTTTACAGAATCAAACTCAGACACTTGAAACTCCCCTTAACTAAATCGAAACCAAGGTATTACTGCAGAAATCAACCAAAACGTTCTTAATCCTTTTGTTGTATTTATTAAATATTTTGTTATTTAAGCAAAGAATGATTTTCTAATGTTTACCTTCAGGAAATTGACGATGTCAGTGTCAATGACAATAAGTGGCTTATCAATCAAATGTACTACGCCATTGCGGACAGGAATGTTGGCTTTAACCACTTGGGCCAAGACCACGCCCCTTGGATGGTTGTAATCGCCTACCAGCGTATTACTCTGGGCGTAAACTAGAACAAGAATCGAAGAAAACAAAAATCTATAAAAGCATTAATTTTTTTCTTGGGTAGTACTTCGGTAACCGCCTTCCGTAGAGGGCGAACTTTCGTTGCTGACCGATACAGTAACTTTGAGGTTATCTGTAAAAGCCAATGTCTGGTAGGGACGTCCCGAAATGGAGGGGCGGGTGAATAAGGCAACGTTGGGAATCACGTGACCATCAATGACCTTGGCATCGATTTTCTCTCTGGAAACCGTCTAGAAAGAATAAAATAATGGAATTGAATTGCTGGTAAGAAGACTTTCAAAAACTTGAGCAAAACGTCTATAAACTGATATGGCTAGTCTAAAACTGGATACAAAGAGATTAACGTACTCTTTTATATTTAACAATTCTATAATAGTGTTCGTAGGTACAGCAAAATACTAGTGTTCTGTAGGTACAGAGATAGTTAGAGACGAGAACATCGTTCAAATATGAACGGCTGTTCGAATAAAAAAATAGCGATTTAGAGAGGTTTCTTTAGTTTACAATAAGATAAGGGAGACAGTCAAGTAGTTCACTCTTCTTTTCACGTATCGCAAATGGTATTTCAGAAAGTGATCTCGGATCGAATATCAGATTAGGAAAAACCAGTAGAAAGGTCTAGAATCGGATAACAGAGGTATCGGACTTCTTGATTTTTAATTCAGGTATAACAACATTTTGTATTATAAGTCGCTTGATAAGGACTACACATTTCTTAACGGAAGCACGTGTTTTAAAGGGTTATCGTGATCACTGCGAAATTAAACAGCTGACCCGGATGTAAGAGAACCCTAATGTAAGAGAAAAACGGTTGCTAAGCTTTTTTTTTACCCAAACATCATTTATCGTTCGTATATATTATCATAAAGAGGTATCGTGATCACTACTACAGTATATAACACACGAACCCGGATGTAAGAGAACCGTAATGTAGAAGCTTTACTCATATTTCACTCAAGAAAACTTTTTGGCAGTCTATATAAGTAGATAACTGCACGCAGCTGGCGTTTTTTATGCGTTCAGGGCCATTTGCATACATGCGAGTTACGTGTCTCTTACGTACGGGTTTGATTTGATTTTTAAAGCTACACAAATACCTCAAAGCCTCGGTTGATGGGAATAAAAAACGTGTAGCGCCCTGGGGAAGCGAAATTGCGCATTTTGCTATTGAAGGAAACTTGCTGCAAGAAATCCCTGAAAAAAAAATATTCGCTTAGGACAACGACCAAGGAAAAGCTTCATATTGCATTCTTACGTAACTTGCAGAGTCTCAAGACCGAAGGCACTGGCGCGTTCCATCAATCTTGCTGCATCGGGATTGGATAAAGATGGATCACGTGAAGTGGCAAGGATAGGCTCCAGAACTTGATCAATAATGTGCAATACCTTTCAACATACGTTGTATATTAGTAAACTTGATTCGCGTGCACAGCTCTCGGCATTGCAGCAAGTTCAAATACAAGGCAATCAAAGTAGCAAAGGCTGTTGACCTTAACCAAGCTACACATACTATGCAAAATTTGATTGCTGCGCAAATACCATTTATTACGTACTAAATAATAAAGCATTTAAATACAGGAAAAATTTGTTACGTATATGTTTTTGTTATTATACGTGTATATTAACATGTATGTATGTGTAGAACTTTAGCACGCATATTTAGCTTGCAATATTTTAATATTATATTTTAAACTTGCAAGATTTTCAACTAAATGTGCATAATATTTTCACATTCGTATTTTTTCTATATTAATATTTTAATAAATATAAATTTAAAAAATAATGGTAAATAATGAGTGATATTGTGAAGCAGTTAATTTTAAGATATTGTAGAGATATTTAAATATTTTAGTTATATTTGTAATATTTTATAGCTTTTTAAAGGTATTTTAGAATATTGTTGGAAAAATTGTACTAAAAGGTTGTACATTAAAGCTGAAGCTATTTTTAGTTGTTGTTTTTTTTGCCGAGTACTGTATGACATCCGTAAAACCTGTCGGTATGATTGACAAGTTTTAAAGTTTTCGCGCTTGGGCATACTTGTTCTTCTTGGGTGGTTGACGCAGCTCGTATGTCTTTGCGGACAATTTTGGCATTGTTGACGTAAATATCAGGTTCGTACGCATTGACGTCACGTCGGCTGATCCACAAGGGAGGGTTCCCAGGTAATTCACTGGAAATGGACACGTCCAGTTTATCCGAAGTTACGGCCACGTTGGCTGGCAAAGGGGAGAATGGATAATTAGATCAAGCTACCAGAGATAAAATCGAAGAAACGCTTTTTGTCCACTTTAAGACAATTCGATTTCCGGGAAACATTTCGAAAAACCTTACCTAAATGGTACAGCATGAAATTGACGTCTTTGAGGCCATTGTAAGCTCGCATGGCGCCATTGGTTGGCGCAAAAACCGTCCCTTGTCGGAATTTCAGAAGGGTGGTCAGTAATTCATTGCGACTGACCAGCCCAAAGAACTGCAAGATTGAATTACAAACATTGAATTACAAATGTTGAGTATTTGTTGACAACTTAGTACGTCGTACATTCTTCTGGGTATAATTTCGTACACTATACTCAAAAGTTAATGGCTGTTATTATGATAACGAGATCTCAGCGCTGATTCTCATCACAACAGTAATGATTATGGGTTCACTAGCTGCGGGGTGTACAATGTGGCCATAAGCATCTGGTACATTCCCACTTCTTGTCACCAACTGTGTCACCCCCTAACCCCACGTTTCATCTCTGCTTCCAGGCGAGGGTGAGAAGAGCAGCTTAGCAATCACTATTGAAATAGCGTCTATTGAAAAAGAAGGAAGAAGGGGGTGGTATGCCCGCTTAGTACCGGACAAGAGAATTGGACGGGTACATGGCCATCCCGAAGCCAAAAGCTGCGAGGGTGAAATCGAACAATAGAATGTCGGACCCTTTTGTTACCCCGGATAGGAAACGGTAGTTTCGCAACTCCTCCGTTGGCTGCTCCATATAATCGAAAAAGGTGCGCACTGATGTGCACGTACTGGAGTGACATACTTAACTGAGGTTACTATTTCTCCATCATAGCATAACGTTTTAAATGGTGGGAATGTCGTTGTCTGAACAGTAGGGGATCGCTTTAATGAGCGTCAGCAAGGCATTCACTGAAAGACACCCATGTATCACCCCAAACTCTCCTCTCCCAAACTAACAGCAGCAGTCAAAAGCCCGAGAATAGCCGAGCCACTTTCGGACCGTGATTATACAATTATGCTCTTCAACACAACACAGTGCTTAAACCCCTCCAATCCGTCTTCAAGCCGGCGTCGTTCATTACTTCCTATTCGACTGTTGTCGATAGCCGAGGAATTTCTCGTTTTCGCCCAAGAATCTCGTGAAAATTGCCTGTCAACATGGCAATTTTCACCGTTTTCGCTTTAAAAAAGCCAACGACACTTTCTGACAATGTCCCGATCCAATTAGACAAAATTTGTTACGTAGATGAATGCATAACCCGCGATTCAACAAGAAGACAAATTCTGTGTAAACAATTAAGGTCGAACAAATCGTTTTGAAGTTTTGGTCTTCAGAATTTTGCAATTCAAAATTGACTTTGTTCACCTCAAATTTGACTTCGAGCCCAATTAAGCTTTTTTCCGATTTGAGAGAAAATAGCATCGAAATAAGTTCTTTCAATTTTCGAAGAAAAGGCTGAACGTGGTGACATTGAGACATTTTCCGATTTTACGTTCTACTAAAATTTTACATTCTGCGCAATTACGTAGCAAAAACGTCACGATGGAACGACTTTTGGGTACAGACAGTTTTTTCCTCTTAGGAGGTCCGTTATAGCGAAATTTTACTCTAATAATGATATAAGTAACAACGGTGACAGTAGTTCAAGCGTTGGTATTTAGAATATAACCGTGTTCCATTTTTGGTCTTACCCACGTTTTGTTGACGTTTGTCGGTTGTCTCGCTTGAGCGCCATTTCCACCCTTCTTCCACTTTAAAGGTTTGAAAGGGTCGAAAACTTGATGGTACAGTGATAGAAAGAAAAAAGGAAATGACTTCACAATTGAACGGTTCCGGTAGAATATGTCCGCCTAATTTTTTTTAAAACATTTCGAGGTCACAAAAGTTCTGGCTTAGGACTCGTTGGAACTGTCGTTCTTGATCTGCATTTTCAGAGCTTCTTGGGAGTTTCTCGTAAACTCCCACTAGGCTAGATCCTGTTGAAAAGTTGTTTGGTGCAAAACAGCTGATAGTATTGATCTACAAACTACGTGCGTACCATTTGTCTCGCGAAGATTTCGCTTACATAAAGGGAAAGGCAGACATGTGCCAGTCAAAGAATTTGGCTACGCTATATGCGACAAAGGTGGTTAACGTGGACTGTGAATGCGAGTATAGCGTGGTATGCAGCGATGTCGTTTCATTTTTTATTCTTGTATGTTAAGTTCCCTCCCTTGTTTTTTGTTCGTCTTTACTTGACTGACTCGTGTCTGACTTTACCCTGTGTACAGAGAGGGTGCGAGGCTCCGTGGGCATCGATTCGACTCGACTCGTCGTCTTTTCATCAGAAAGATCAATGCGACGCTGTGACGTCATTGCCTCACGACGCTACCCTTTCCGAAAGCCCCTGTTCCGTTTGCTTGACACCGTCTTCCCAAGTCGCATAAAAAAGATCTCGTTAGAGCGAACGTGCCACCCTTACCATGTAAAATGAGATTGAGATTTTAGGTTAGAAGCGGGGAAAATGCAGTCTTTTAGCTTACGTAAAGCGAATTTCCTACGCCTCCGTAAAATGCCGACGAATAATAACATGGATGGCGTCATGACTTAATAAATATACTTTCTTTCTCACAGTCCATTCAAAAAGCGTTTAAGGTCTTAGAACACCCTTCGTAACCACAAAACACTCCTGTTTTTGTGTTTAGAACTGGAAACTTAGATTTATTTCGAAAGGATTTTTTAAAATAAAAATAATACAAACAGAATAGCAAAATAGAAAAAGAAGCAAACGGTAGCTTACTTCCGATAAATCAGGTTCTGACTGCATTAATTCATAAAGCGTCTGCTGGGGATACACAAAGCCGAAGCAGAGGAGGAAAATAATTGTCGACCGCATCGTTAATTGGATTGACACTTGCTTTGGTTACAGAACCAGCGTTCCCTGGAGGTGTAGGGAAACCTCAGGAGGGGTTGGTCGGGAGGGGGAGGAATACCGAAAACACGGCACTCTTGGTTAATCACTATGGTGTGAAGGTTACCACATCCGGTTTAATTGAATTTAATGGAAAACTATGAGGGAAACGGTTAGAAAAGTTGAGGGATGATTTGGGATGCTTCCCTGGCAGGACACAAGCGAAGCCAACGCCTGTCCTTCACCGTGGTTACACGACTACTACCGTTGGGACTTCCTAATGCACTGCAACAGCAACGGCGGGCTCACTCAGCTACCGAGGCCTGAATAATACAAAATGCGTGGCGGGTCAAGCTGGCCAGTGCCATAGCTAACTTGGCTTAACAAGGGGGGCTAATCTTTTGGTATTGGTCACGCTTGAACTAGTTGTGAAAATATGCACCACTGCAGTCGGTTAAAAAATGTTGGGTTTCCGATAAGCGTCGTTTCACTAACGGTAGTAAACAAAAACATGAGCTTGTTTTAACTAGAGAGCTTCAGCGTTGCCAAACAGACGCGGTTGAGGAATTTTGGCAACCTGAAACTGCGTTGTACCTGAGTAGACAGACACCTAAAGCTCGCGCTCAGGTACTAAGGGACGAACCGGTTTCTTGAATGCCCTTTATGCATGTAAAGCCTACTAGACCTTTCGGGGGTCTCCCTTCTGGTTCCGTACTCTCGGGCATCTCATTGCGGTGGTGTTCGTTTCCTCTCCTAATTTTTGCCCTAAAGCCCACTCAGATTACAAGCGCCTTTCTTTTTAAGCGAAACGTTCTTTAATATTTTTTGGGGTGGGCTGCTGCGTTTTACGTAAGCGACTAGCCGGTAGATAATTGTAGACAAAATAATTTACCGTGCAAAAAATAATATTGTTATTGATTTAGGAGTTATTGTATCAGAAAGGATATTATGAATGGTTTACGTAACATATTAAGATTTACTTTGGTTAATACGATTGGTTGTTTAAGACGAAAGATACTCGCTTTTTATTCGCTATTTCGTGTTACGCGGTTACGTACCGTGTAAGTCGAAGCGGCACCCGATTTACCATTTAGCGGATTTAGATTTAGCGGAATAGACATGCGTGCTTCAACAGTGAAAGAAACCGCGAGTAAATTGTTTGTGTACGTTTTCATATACCGCGTAACTGATATCGTACCCAGTATACGCGATTGTTTTTCCTTGTTGTAATTTTCCTTGTTTCGTAATGCACGGAAGTGGAGTAAAGAATTGTGGCAAAGCACTAGTATTTTTACCGCTGTTTTATACTTTTTATACATATTTGTTGCAGAGAACACGGAGAGCAATAGCAAGTGAAATAGTTCCAAACTGATAAAGGAAATGGCAGAAGATTTGTGTAATGCCACGCTTTATAATAAAGCAGCGCGAGTGTAACATCTGGTTTGAATTTCTATTAGCTTCCAATGGGTACAATGAAACGGCTACAGCAGAAGTCATTTGGGAGCCTCCGTGGCGTATGCTAAGTAGAAAATACGCGTTTTTTCACAAAGTACATTGCAATTGAATATAAATTAGAATTCAGAATTTTGTTTTAAAATGTGGAACGTTCCAAATATTTGATAGCTTTCCAACTAATCTTTGAACGTTAAATCGTTTTAAGATGTCTTTAGTCCTAAAGTAGTCAAAAATGCGTTAAAAGATATTTAATTTATTGCATTTCATTTTTCTTTTTTTTATTATTTTACAAATATTCCTTCAACTGAATGAAAAGAAGCCGAATATGTTGAAAGAAATTGCATTGTGCGCCATCTAGCGAGCAGGAAATCCTTTACTTAGAGAGCGCCGGCTTGCATACAAAAATTGTTGGTGCGCATTCGACTCCTTGGTTGCATTTTATCACATCTGATCCGTTGGCCACTTTTTCTCCGCGTTAACAATAAAACTACGCGTTGAGTAGCTCTCTACTCAACTGAAGGAAGGATTGTTTACATGAAAAGCTGTGGGCAGGGTTTAAATTCTATCTCGGTTGTACTGTACTCCCCCAGCACGGTAGAACGGAAATCGGTATTTGCGCTCAACGCAACTGATGCGTTCAAACCAAAATTACCATTGAGCTAATTCCGTACACGCCAAACCGCCAGTTACGCTAACTGGCCAGCCAAGTTGATAGTTCAGTTCACGATTAAATGCACCTCATGCTAGAATAAACTAGCAAACCATGACAATTAACGGAAAATCAGATTTTCGTCTTTTAGCACCTTTTCCATTATTTTGACGAATTATTGTAAATTCATACAATTTGATTTTTATTCAACAAATTGCCGTTGGAGTTGACGGCGAGTGACACATTGACCCGAAATAAGCCGCTATCCCAGACGCGAGCGCCACTTAGCGGAGTAAATGTAAGCTACCAAAGCTTAAACGTAAGCTACCAAAAGGAGTACCAAATTCGAAAAAAATTAAATGGTTGGCAACAATGTCTTAAAGATAAGCATAAAAAGCATACAACGTGAACGTCGACAATGCACCCGTGAGGTGGCGTAGAAATTATTTTCTTGTGTACAAGTATACTCAGTCTCAGCATCAAGAAAAAGTTGTAGGATTCAGTTATCTAAACGACATGAGCTAATCTTATCCGTACTACACTGAAATGTGTTTGTGCATAATGTTTGGCTTATTATCCAGTTCCTGATCCATAAGCTCTGGTGGCAGTTGGTCAAGCATGTGGCCAAACCTTGCTGACAGCTTACTAGGTACAAGTGACCCAGAAATCGGGTGTACGCGAATGCCGTAAGTTTGTGAATTTATTGATCCTTTTTTAAAACCAATGGCTTCTGACCCACTTTGTGCTTGTAGATTGGTTCTTCCCGATTCTTATAGATTCTTCTAGGTTTTGACTATCGATTTTTTTCAATTAAACTGTGTATATTGGCGTGCCAAATGAATTTTTGTGGAAGGCCCGGATGTAAGAGAGACCCCTCATATAAGAGAACGGGCTGTTGTAGATAGGTTCTTCCCGATTCTTGTAGTTTCATTTAGATTTTGTCCATCATTATCATGACCCCGCTTTACGCGATTTTGACCCGACTTTGCGCGGGTCATTATTTTACTACTACTGTTACTATTAATATTCCTATTATTATTATAATGATTATTACTACTACTACTTCTACGTTTAATATGATTATAAATATTAATTTTGTTATATTTATTATTACCAATATTATTGTTATTATTGTTATGATTCTTAAATGTATTATTAATTTTATCTTTTATTATTAAACTTATAATAACTAATATTATTATTAATGTTATCATTTTTTATTTTTATTACTATTACTACTATTACTACTATTACTATAATTACTACTACTATTACTATCATTATAAATATTATTCTTGTAATACTTATTATTTCAATTATTATTATCATTATAAATATTATCATCATTATTATTATTATTATTATATAATTATTACTACTACTACTATTGCTATCATTATAAATATAATTTTTATAATATTTACTTTTACTATTATTACTATAATAATGATTACTAATAATATCGTTAAAAATTTTAGTTTTTATAAAACTTACTATTTCTATTATTATTTGTATTGTTATTATTAATAATTTTATTATTATTTATTATTATTACTGTATAATTAAATGTATTATGAAATTTATTACCTATAATTATTACTACTACTACTATTACTATAATCATAAATACTATTTTCATATTATTATTCCTATTATTATTATTAAATATATAATTTTTGTTATCTTTTATTATTATTATTATTGTCATTATTATTGAATGTATTATTATTATTTGTTATTACTGTATTATTAAATGTATTATTAAATCTATTATTATTACTATTATTATAGTAATTATTACTACTACTTCTACTACTGTTACTATCATTATAAATATTATTGTTATAATACTAATTGTTACTAATATTATTATTGTTATCATTATTATTATTTTTCAATTAAACTGTGTATTGGCGTGAAAATGAGTTTTTGTGGAATACCCGTATGCAAGAGAGACCTTTCACATGAGAGAGCAGGCTCTTGTAGGTAGTTTTTTTCCGATTCTTTTAGGTTCTACTAGATTTTTACTATGGATTTATTTCATTACAACTGTGTATATTTGTGTGAAAATGGGTTTTTTGCGGAAGACCCGGATGTAAGGGAGACCCCTCATATAAGAGAACGGGCTCTTGTAGATAGGCTCTTCCCGATTCTTTTAGGTTCTTCTAGATTTTGGGTGTCGATTTTTTAGTTAAACTGTGTATATTGGCGTGAAAATGAGTTATTGTTATCATTATTATAATTTTTATTACTACTATTACTACTACTTTTTTTACTCAACTTTCTCTATTGCCTTTCTTATTACTTACTGATATGATTACTATTATTACTACTGTTATTATCATTATTAATATTATTGTTATTATTAAATGTGTTATTACTATACTGCAGTGTGAATTCTTGCTTCTTGAAGCTTCCGGAATCTTTTCAAACGTGGTTTCTCACTCTTCTCTGAAAATGTCGAACAAAAAAGTGCTAAATGTGAATAGCAAACCTTCAAAAGTTTTCGCGAGCGTGTACAAAATTTCTCTTCGATAGGTTTTCAATATTTCCGTGACCTAAATTAAGCCTAAGCTTGTATATCTCAAGCCTTGTGAAATAGTTACTAAATACCTTTTTTCTTAGATAACTATTCAAGAGTCTGTGTACGGTGCAGAAATGATTTGCAATCGAACAAACTTGCT
>JAGQDJ010000282.1:0-26833 GCA_022885665.1 Triops longicaudatus
ATATATATATTTTATAAGAGTATTACTTGGGTAGCAATCAGGGATGTAACTTGCGATAAAGATCTGCCCTGGAATTCGGATTTAATATCTAAGTCAACCACAGGCTCGCGGGCAAAGGCAAAACTCCAATGAGAGAAGGGATAACGACAAAACCGCAGCCGAGCTTCTCCAGCAATACGTCCCACTATAAGAAACAAAAACTTGTAATGTATGAAACTGGGAAAGTTTGCGTTGCGGGAAATAAACCTTTAATCGACAAGAATGCGCTTCTGCCGTACGCCAATGCTGCATCTATGGCCATTTCATAGCCTCCTCCATATTCCAGATCCAAGAACAGATCCAGTAGTTTGAGTTGATGAGTTTCCAGGTCCATTTCAACGTTCGTTACTTTAATGGACTTGATCACAGGTGCTTGTGGACCCAAACCCATATCATGAATCTGTTTCAAGAGACAAACAATTAACTAACCAAGTTAGTAATACAACAAAAGGCGTCTCCGCTTTAACCTAAAACAAAGTTCAAAAATGAAAATACCTTTAAGACATAATGTAACTTGTGTCAGAGCTTACTGGTCAAAGATTAAGTTCTTCTATGGGGAATTTCTGTATACCTTAATGCTTTCAATAATCTTCCCTCTAACTTTGGAAACCGCCTCGTCCATTTCTTGATTAATTTTTTCGATGAGAAGTCGTCGGACGGCGCCTTTAAAGCGCACTTCTTGGAAAAAAAATTGAGCGAGCAGATTCACTGCCAAACCCACGTCATCTATTTCCTTATTCAAACCCGTCAATAAGCCTCTTGCACTTTCGACCACTTTATCCGGAATCACTGCCTTGGATATTTCCGACGGCTCACGGCGAGCCTCAAATTTCTCCTTTTCTTTTTCATGGGTGGACAGAAGGTACCACTCGGCCACCAAAGTGAGGGCTACTCCAATAAACAGCGAAACAACCGCCGTGACTAGCACCAAAAGCCACATTCTGTAAGAAAATATAAGGTCAAAGGTTAATTCCCACAAAACGCTTAAAGCCAACTGGGGCTTGCAGACGTCCCAACTTACTTTTTACAGTGACGGAGATACAGCGCAAATGAGTTCACCCTAGCTTCGACGTTCTGAAAACGTTTGTGCCATCTTTTTGACCCGTATTCCACGTGATGAGAAAGGGTCGACTATAAAAATAGGTCAATAGAAGACACAGCCATAATTAAAACGGCGCTGACTTCTGCGACAATTTTGCGTTTCTGCGCATCGCGCGCGACGCCTCATAAAATCCAATTTGAGCAATCCTGTCGGAAACAACGTAAGCCGACTGGAACGTTTAACTCGCTCTGCCGAATCACGGAAAATTTATTCAGCGACCTTGAAACTCGTAAACCCCTGGGGAGCTAAAAACCGGACTGGAGAGCTAAGATTCCGCCCAAATTCCTTCACAACTCACGCTTCTTTCAAAACATAGGACGAAATTCGATCTAGAAAATCAAACATTTAACGTCGTGAGTATCTTTCTGTGAAGAAATGGCCGGACCCTTAACTACTCACGTATTGGATACTTCTACTGGTCGCCCAGCAACTAATTTGTCCATCAAACTCTTTAATCAAGTTAACAATGATTGGATTTTTGTTAATGGAGGAGTAACAAACAGTGACGGACGTTTACCGGGCTTAATGACTCAAGCAAACTTCAACACTGGCGTATATAAGATGTATTTCGATACTGAAGCGTATTTCCAAGCTGCAGGAAAGACTACATTCTATCCTTATGTAGAGGTATAATACTATTATTACATGTATCCACTGACGAAAAGATATTGACAAAGCTTGTGGGCGGGGGAATTTAGGTAGTTTTCCGTATCACGCAGCCGCAAGAACACCATCATGTGCCTTTACTACTTAGCCCATATGGGTTTAGTACCTACCGAGGAAGCTAAGACTATTGTTCCCCTTGATGGCGGCGATGGATTGAGTCTAATAAGGGCAGCAGGTGTCCCAAACTCGGCAAATAAAAGTCTGGAACGTAGTCTACTTGATCTGTTTCTTCTCGCTCTTTTAGTTGTTCTATAGTTGTCACGCCAGTCAGCACTAATAACGTTTTCAGGCCGTTACGTTTCCCGAATACAATGTCAGTCTTGGCACTGTCAATATAATAATGCCTTTTTTAACCCTTGGACTTGACGATTTTCACAGAAAAATTACTTGTCTCCAACCATTAAGCATTTCTCAGGGACGAGGTTATGACTCTTTTGGATCATTTCAAACATTCCATTAGAGGGTTTTCCCATGACGATCGGCTCTCGTTGAGAACATGTCTTAACGGCAGTGACCATTGTACCCGTGCCTAAGATATGGTTACACTTAACGCTACTGAGTATTCAACTAGCAATTAGGGGTTTGCTTTAACCTGGAACGACGAGATCATGATCGAGGGGTAAAACTTCATCACAATTGGTGGCAATGAAAGGAATACTGGGATCTTTAAGGTAATTGGCAGCTGTGTAAAGTTTGCGGTAACTGAGATGCTCGTCAAATCCAACAACAACGGCTTTGATGTCGGGGTCTAAGGAAATTCCTCCTTTAATCAACTCGGCGACGTCGGAGATCATAGGATCTGGCTAAAATTAGACTGTTTTGTTAAACAAATGAAGAAAAGGAGAAATCTAAGTACTCCAAGGCCCTCGTAAGCAATGCCAGCTAATCTGAGCTCCTCTGCTATCCCTTTATTTCCGATTAAGTAAACTTTGTGACTAAAATTGAGGGATTTTAGGTATTGGGCAGCCAAGTAAGACGTGCATCCAATCTCATCCTATAATTTCAAACAATCCATTTAATGAAGGTCATAGACTCTTTTATAGGAGAGTTTACCAATTCAGCCTGGAAACCTAATTTGTTAAGTTTTACTCTATATTCTTCTCTGTGTTTGGTGCTGTTATTGGTGACAAAGAAGACTTTTTTGCCCATAGCCCTTAATTTTTGTAGAGTTTCTGGGACATTTTCTATCACGTTGCTTCCAGCCCAAAGAACGCCTAAAAACAGACATGTTAAAACTGTAAGTTACGTAAACCAACAGGAACATTTTTTACGTTACTAACCGTCGCAGTCAAATAAAACAGCTTCGATATTGTTGACTAGATCTTCTACGTTTGTTTCGTCTATTTTAGGTGTTATGGGTTCCATTGCACAGTCAGTAAGTTCTACACCTAGTTTTAAATATACTAGTTTTATTTTTTAAAAATATTGTTCAACTTCTTCAAGTTGCCTTTGGTTTGCACTGCACTTTCACTATATGCTTTATGCACATAAAAAACAGGTACAAAGATGTGGAAATAGAATGGAATATTGTCGCAACGAATACCGAAGTATCTTGCTCTCGTTCTTTTTGGACTTGTGGGTCTTATGAAGTCGACAAAGTACGGGACAGTTTTACGAAATCCTTCATGGCAGTTATACATTATTTTTATGCATAGTAGTGACCTTCATGGTTCAGTTTCGAACGGGCGCTGGAGAAGAAACGCGATTCGTGAAGGTACCAAACGGCGAGTTCTTCCCTTTTCCTTGTCAGAGCTGTTCGCTTTTTGAAACCTAGGCACATTCACAAAAATAGACATTCTCGGAAGTTCAGTGAATAAGAAAGTAAGCAAGTTTCTGTTGTAAAATCCTTACATCTTTAGCAAAAATTTGGAGTTAGGGAACATGGTCGGAGTTACGCCACCTCCAGTGAATCCGGAATACCTATTCCGTGAAACTAATTGGGACACAATACCCGTAATGTCCCGATTTTACAATCCTGTCGTTGGAGCCGCATTGGGATTTGCGTTTGGATTGTTTGCCAACGGTTTAGCCAAGAAGCCTATGCTCTCCGGTAAAGTTTAGTTATCTGCCCTTTACGGATTAGTTCAGCAGTAATTATTTGTTTAGGAATTTATAAACACTTCATCGGAGCTGGTGTGGGTCTCATGGGTGCTGTTGCGATCGACCGGAAACTAGATGAAGATGCTGCTCGCCGTGAAGCTATGTTAAGACATTATATTTCTCTCCACCCTGAGGATTTCCCCGTCCCAGAGCGTAAACAGTTTAAAGATATGTTGTACGCCTGGACGCCAGCCCGTTAAACGCTAAACCTGCCTGTGTCGTGGTCTAGGCAATAGTTTTGAAAACTCTTTGTAACTGAACAGCAGAGAACGAAATAAACTTGTATAGAATGTATTTTTTAACGTTCTTTTTGCATCACTCTTACAAAAAAAAGGATTCATAATGCTTTAGGAATTAACATGATGAGTCTTTCAAGGTTTATACACATCAGGCTCCCTGCCTTTGCCTGCGGCGTCTCCGAGCCAAGGGTAAGCCTTCGGGCAAGGGGAACACGTCGTTAGGTACCTTGTAGAAAATAAAAAATAAATAAGAAAACAAATAGAAATTATAAAAAAACAAGCCAATATTAGCAGAACAACACAAACGAATCGATGCAGTACATAGGAGGACCAAGAAGCTATAAAAAAAAAGCCTCAAGTGATGGCAGTCCATGACAAAAGGGCTCAGATTTACCCCGGGCTGCTTAGTTTCAGGTATCCTATGATTTCAAGAGCTACTTGCTTCTGGGAACTTAATGTCTCATTTTTCAATGTTTGACTCCAGACCTTACGTGAAATCGTTTCGTTAAATGCTCACAAAAGTTATAAGCTGAATTTATGACGTTTTCCAATCCCCCAAGCCAAGCTCTCCTGTTGGAGAGGTGGCTTTTTTTTTAAGGTTTACGTAGGATAACATGTCGTATGCAGGCCAGTATCCAGGATCTCGATTCGGGGGCGGTGGAGTTTGTGGGGAGAGGGTGCCAACATGCGATTTTTTTGGACATTTGGGTTTCGCCTATCTTCAACATTACAAAATAAAATTTTCGAAGGGGATTGACCCCTCTAACCTCCACCCTAGCTACGGGCCTGGTCGTACACTACTTGTACAGCCAAGAAATGGAGCAAGTTAGTACAACTTGATAAGGAAGGCAAAATATTGATGATCCGGGGAAAATTTTTACCTCGTATCAGTGATCGACCCAGTTTTAAGAGGCAAGGGGCAGCTCGTAGGGAGTTTGCAGGGCGTGGGAGGGATATTGGTTCTTTTGTTACAATCCCAAGCCTCGAAACTCTTCAACTTTTCAACGGGTTGCGGATCGGTGATCCACAGCAAGGCTTGGGTGTAGGTCACGAACCAAACATCAGGCCTAGTCGAAACAACAAAAAAGTTAACAACTTTTCTCTTTGAGGAAAAGTGAAATGTACTGTGTGGAAACCCAATCGAGGAACTTGGACAACCCATTTTCGAGCGACTTTTGCTGAAACCATGAAGTGTGGAAAGCCATGGAGTAAGGAGCACGGTTTTGCTCGTAAGTGCGTAAAAAGTCTTCTTGCAACCATTCGAAAACGTCATCGGCATCCGAGTTGTGGAGAACGCACTGGTCCAAATAGTTGCAAAAGCCACCGTCGAAATTTTCGGTGTAATGCGAGTTCATCGGGAATTCCCACACTCCTAATTGCGAAAGAAAAGTTTTAAAGAAAATATGCCTATTTGGAAATCAAAAAGAAAGTGAACGACTTTCTGACCAGGATATGATTTTGTCGGGCAAGTTCCTGACCGACATTCATGGGGGATAGCGTAATCCAATGTGTAAGGCCATACGGGCGTTTTGGTAGGGGGTACACTCATACTGGAATCCCAAACGTATCCGAAATCCGATAAAACCTACACATTTCATTTTGATAAAGTCCGTATAAAAGTGTTCGATAAAAAGAGCTTACATCAAATTGGTTGTTCCTGCCAGGCTTAAGGTGAGGTGAACGCATCCCCAGAATGTCATCCTTAGAAATGTTGGCAAAATTTTTAAGCATCTCCCTCACTCCGATCTGTTCCCTGGTCCACTCATCATAGGACATATCTTCAAAATTCTTTCTATGCGTGACACTGTAAGTAGCAATTTCGTGCCCTTCGTGGTGCAGTTCTTGGATCATTTGGTAATTGGAGTATTCATGAGCTAAGAAGAAGGTGCCGCGAATGGGGCATCCATTTGGATTTTTGCGATTCTTGAAAACGCGCTTGTAACTTTCAATATTGTTCTGGTTCACTGAATCATCCATACTGATTAAGATCATCTGGGGAGTCTGCAAAGTGAAGAAATGCATTGTTGTACAAACTTACGCAAGTACCGTAGTAGTTTACCTTATTCTGTTCCAAGTCGCCAGGGATTCGTGTACCGTCCGAGGAGCAAAAGCAATTAGGGAATTCACAATTAGCAGGGTCACAAGGGGTAGCTTTGGCATCTTCTTCTTCCTGGGTTTGGACAGGAGGGGGTGCTAGTGTCGTAAATGCAGTTAGTACAAATGTTTCAAAAAAGACTTGTTTGCGTGTACTTGATGCAATTGGGCCACAGCGCGCTTCATCCTTAAAGGTGCAGAACTTTTGAATATCGTCGAAATATAAGCCGGAAGGGCACCTGTTCACGTAAGGATGGTTATCCACACACTAAAAAACGCAGAACATCTCCATTAGCGAAGACCTATGTCATGTGGTAATTACTTGGTAGAATCTTCGACAAGTCTTAGGATCGGCATAATTGCCCGATTCGCCAGGGCAAACAAAATCTTCGTCATCAGCTCGGCGTTCACGTGCGGCGTGACATCCTGATTAAACATATTTTGATTGCATTAGATTGTGTGCTGGTCTACGAAACTGCATAGCATATTCATATTGACTATCAGACAATGTCATGGCTTAAGGCGATGGGCAGTATGCAGTGAGGATATCCATAGAGAAAGTCCCTTTCTCTTTCTCCCATCTGGCTTTCTCCTTTCTGATCCATCCGGCATCCCGACAAACACACTTGACCTGGGTCAGGTCACGACCTCATTCCTGAATTTCTATGTTACTTGTACTTCTGCTTAACGGGTAAGATAAAGCAACACACCAACGTCCTTCGTCCCTAACCTTGGTATCTCATTTATGTGCTAAGTCTTCCGGGACTCGCCCCATTTCATTCCTTTCCCTCTCTGTCCCAATTGTAAAAACACACACTTTTTTCAATTGGACAAACTCTAGTGCAAAACATTCAATAGATACGCATAATTGTACGGAACTAATTTTTCTTTTTTATTTTATAAAGGTGAAATGTAGGGAATCAAAGCTTACTCAGTAGACACATTCGAATGTAACAATCAGTACTGTTACTTTACGTTACTGTGGACTGTTACTTAATTCTTTATTGAAATACATGGAGAGACAGAGGGAAAAGACTTACCTAAAAGACACGCGCTGGCAAAAAGGAGAAATACTTTCATGACACTGGTCAATGAGTGCTCCAGAATATCACTTAGGCTTGAAGAACGCAGGAAAATGTTCCAAATCCGGGATGCAACAATCTGTGCTACCGGAATCCGCTCAGCAGACTGGCAAGACTGAACAATTTTCCGGCACAACTTAGCTCAACTTCGAGAGCGCAAAACTCGTTTTCTTATGCTAAGCATTCGAGTCACCTTTCTCTTCGCCCTAAGGGAGTAGTTCGGGTGCTGGTTACCCCACAAAGTGGATGGAGCAACCTACAGAAGTACTGTATTGTATGAAATGTAGTCTTTTTATTCAAATTGAGAAACAAACTAAGTAAATAATACAGAGACTTTACCTACCCTCTCCTACCAAGCCGCAGTTATGAACCAATTCAAATCACTTTTGAGACACATTTTGACCCATTATTTGACATTTTGTTTGAACGATAATTTTCTTTGGCAATAAAAACTAATATTACTCGAAATTATTTGAGTAAATTTTTTCCCTAAGTTCTTACGGTAATCGTAAAAGTACATAAGGCCGGCTGCTCAAAAGGGAAAGGGAAACATGGTCTCTTCTCACGTTAAAAATGTGTGTTTCATAGGTTGACTTTATATTGACTTCATATTGAGGTTGAACTGAATGACTGATGACTTTACTAGGAATAAATTTGAAAGTGAAAAACGTCGAATTGTTCCTTATGAGAATCCGCTGCTCCACCGTAGCGCCTTCGGCACGTGCTCTGTTCGCTCCACCCTTGTTGCACTGCGAATTATATTTCTGAAAGAAGGGACGTGTCCGATGTCTTTCAGATCGTTACTGAAGTCATGAGTGCAAGATCAAATATTTTCTGTCTATTCGAGATCAAGCAGCGCGTTTCTTGATAAAAGTCACATTAATAACCAGGCCCGTAACCAGGATTTCGGTTCGGCGAAGCGGGGGGGGGGGGGAGATGTGCAATTTTATTGGACATTTGGGTTTCGCCCATGTTCACCATTGTAGAATAAAATTCGGAGGAGGAGGGAGTAAGCCCCTAGAGAATATAGCACTATTCGTATATAATGAATTTTGAACGAATTATAAAGTATTAGAATGTGTGCGCCATCCACGATCATTTTATTTCCCGTTACAAAAAAAGCTCTTATACTGGAACCATACTCGAGCATATTCATTCAGTATCACCGTATAATGTAATCAAAATTCGTTAGCCCTCAGGAATACCCACGAAACGATAATCAATTTTTATACTTGTTGTCTGGCACAGCAAATAAAGAAACACACACAAACGGAATATCAAAACAGTTCCCCTTTCAAATTGCACTTTTAAGTTGTCCCGACGACTTACAAGTTTCTAGTTTCCCAGGAGCGTCTGATAGTTGCGGAGAGGCAAGAAGACAAGGACTAACTATCACTCGGTAATTTTTTCTTAAATGACCTTCCTATTTTATTTATATTTTTTTTTAATTTTTGCTTACTTTTGGCTCTCCTAATTTTCCCTTCATGGAGCAACTGCGGTCTTTATACTCCACTATATTTATTGCTAATTCCACTGGAACTTTTGAGAGAAAAATCGAGGGAGAATTTTCAATAAGCGCAGAACCGCGTCTTACTTACGTCTTTGCACGTGATTGATTTTCCTGCTGCTTGCAAACTCTTGATCGCAAATGTTCCATGGAAATCTGAATGTTGGGACACCAAAACTTGTTGGCGTAGCCCGACTTACTCTCGCACTCTTTTACAAGATGGTAAGGAACAAACAGATCGTCATTTTGCTTGTTACTACAAACAATAGAATGCGAAGTGCGAAGTGCTCGTAACAAGTGATTTATGAGTTAGGTCACGTGTCCTTTACCATTTTTCACGCGTTGGTCACTAACAACTTTACGTATTAGTTTCGTTCCCCGCAAACTTGGAAACAATGAAACGAGAAAGAAAAAGATTGCAACGAACTCGGCAGTTCCGACAAAAAAAAAATGGTGATAAAAGTTGGTTCCTCTCAATTACTTTTATTAATTGAATCTCATTCTCTCCCACAGCAACCACGAACAATCGCTGCTTCACAGATGCGACTAAAAGCGAAAGTTTTTCTTCCCACAGTATTACGATTCAATGTTGTAAAATAAAGACAAACATGCAGAGATAATTGTCAATCCTGCTACCTTCTAAACGAAGATTAAGTAAGTGCCTAAAGTGAGCTTAAAATAATTTCATGGGATGTAAACGAATGTAGAAGTCTCGTTTAGCTCAACAGCTTAGTTGATTTACGTCTCTTCTTTATTTCTGTTCATTCTACTGCGTACGTGGGTCGTAATTTTCGTGGAACTGAATTAGGATGACGAACTAATCTTTACGCTTGTATCGAGAAAGTAACGTGGAAAAACTGACATTTAGCTACAGGCTATTCAAAATTGACACATGACATAAGCGTGGTTTTCACAAGCTGTCATCTGACTCGCTACCCACGATCGAAGTCAAGATTCACACCTTGAGGGAAGGCGCAGCTGTCCAGAAAGTCGGATCGCGGGTGATAGCTCATTATCAAATTAGTTTGAACTTGGATCATGTCATCGCGGTGACCGCGGTGTCAGCCTACATTGTTACTGAAAATTTTTATAAATTGAATAGCTTCATATTTTAAACTCTACGAGATTGTTATGTTAAGTCTTTATACGCAGTCTAGTTACATTGGACATGATAAGAGTAACTAATTTTTTATACTTATTTGATTGCAATGTTGCGTGTTTGAAAACAACAGCAAATCAAGATACAACTGGACGTTGTCGTCCAGTGCAGTTTTTGATACGTCTCGGCGGCCAACTTTCATCGTATTCGACCTCTTAAAACTCGATAATTTTTTGTTTAAGCGTTACTTTTTGTTTTTTGCTAATACTTTCAATTTTTAAACTTTGCCCAGTTGACACTTGCTTATAAGCATAAATATTACCTAACTCAATTCATTTTAACGATACAGAATAGCGTTCTTCGTTTTGATTTTGAAATGTACCATTTTATCCTATATTTTTACCATTTCTTTTTTTCTATATGCATTATTTATATTCTATTTAATTCTGATTTATATTTAATTTAATTTCAATCTATGATTATTTTATTTCAGCTTATATTATATTTCTTTTCAATTTTTATTATATTTATTTTACATTTTAATTTTAGTATCGGGTCAGCTTGACGAGGAGCGGCTTCAGCTCGGCTCGGCTTTAAAGGTTGGCAAGATGAGCCAAGCCGAGCCGTTTTCACCTCAAATACAGTGTTGAGTCTAGGGCTGTGAACGGTTCGATTCGGTTTGCCTGCAATCCCATAAAATCAGTTTTAAGAACTTTAAATTTGAAAATAAAATGGGATTATTAACGAGTTTTTGCTTTTGGAACACGAGAGTGTCTGAGAACAAAAGCAATTGAATGATTGCCCCGACCTTCGATAAACTTAGAATGATTTGCAATAAGCGCGGAATTACACTGGCAATTTCACATTTTCAGGGTGCTGTTCACAAAATTAATTCAATAAAACACCAAACACAAATCTTAGGCGATCTAAAACCGGAGTTTCTTAAAAAAAAATTCTGGATAAAACAACAAGACGGCAAAATTTTCTACTTATCGACAATTTGACTCACGTGGCAGATTTTTCACTTTGGTTAAGAAGATTCGAAAATTCGGCGCTGTGTATAGAAAGTTCTTTACTTCATTCTTTGTTATGCAAGAGTAAAATAAAAGTCTAGAACTACTTAAATTAAGTCACCCGATGAACACATTGTAAAAACTTCTTTAGGAGGATTATTCTCTTCGCCACAGGAAAGTCTTGTTTGCAACGCAAACGGCCGGTTGAATCTTTATTTTTTAACATATCACTTATATCTCTATTTCTTGACTTGACGATCAAGGAAAAACTTAGGAAGAAAACTTGATTACGTTTCGTTGTAAATACGTTGAAAGTTTGTTTTGTTGTAAATACTTTTAATTGGAAGTTTCCGTTTTTAATTTCGTTGTGGAATTCGTTAGTATCCTAACATTTTCCCCAGGTAGTCGGAATTTGGTCCACATTTCCAAAATGCGGATTTTGAAGAGGTTTGGGAAAATTGCAATAAACACAATTTGCGATAACTTTCAAAATTACGAAAGTGACTTCGAAATGTAGTTAACATACTAAGGTTTCTGCCGTAAAAGATTTTTTTCTTACCTCACTTCTAAGACTTCGTTTTTACGGATAATTAAAAATGGTAGTCGAGATTTACGCCACATCCTTTACAAATGAAATTCAACACCATTAACAGACAAAAATGAAATACTAAGACAGTGACCAAAGATATAAAACACAAACACAAAAGCAACCAAGACAGCACAAAAATGAAATCAACAATAAAGAAAATAATAAAGACAATACAACTAATATTATGCTCAAACAAGACAGCACTTAAGGCGGATGCATACAGACAAATTATCCGTCCGTACGACACGACAACTAGGCCCGACCTTTACTACAGAAGGCTCACATAGGGGAAAAAATTCTCCCTACAGCTGCATCCCAACCCCACTGAAGAAAGTAAAATGCTCGTGGGCAAGGACCACTGACCTATCTTAACTCCTTTAAAAATTCGGCTATAAACTGGCTGACTGAAAAAATACGACAAAGAGTGGCCGTGCCGTCAAAATAGAGTTGAGGTCTATTTTTTTTTGCGATGGCAACACGACAATCAATAAAGGGTCAGAAAAGTGCTAAAGGGCAGAAAACAGGTAGCAAGTCGCTGTCGGATCGCGTTTTTAGGCCTGTCTGCATCCGGCTTTAACCAAGAAGACCAAAGAAGAAGACTTACGCCAGCTCATACCTGTGTCGGCTTCAGCCGTAAATGTATTATTTTAGATGTCAAAGGGGTGAGTCTTCAGAGCAAATGATACGTCTTAAGAGGTAACGTGTACAATTCAAATACTTAAAAGTATGGTTTAAGCCGTAACGTACGAGTTGTATTCATATCGAGCACGTGTTTAAACTGTAACGGGTGTGGTTTAAATCCCTCAAGGGTACAGCTAGGAACGGTTCGACTAGAGCACGGGTCTACTTAACAGCCTTCCGAGCCGAGTCGAGGTCGGTCAATGTTAAACCGAGATAAGTCGAAAGTCGATCCTTGTCCAACAGAGCCGAGCAAAATAAATGGTTACTCCTACGCCAACTACCACAAAACGGTTAACGCGTTTTATTTTTGCTTTTAAGATACTCTTGTTAGCTGCTGATTTTTGTACTTTTGCTAGTTTTACATTTTTGTATCATTATGTGTCACTCTAGGCATCCCAACTACCCAATTATAAAAAGGAATAAAAGAAAAAAGAACCAAACCATGGAATTTTTTTACAAAAAGAAAAGTAGAGGTACAATAAAATAAAGAATAGTAAAGTTCCAAACAAAGTCGGTCGGCAATATAAAAGCTCTACATAAAAATTCTCTTTTTGATGCTTCTTTGAGCAAGCTATTGCACACATCAGAATTTTAAAAACATTCTGGAATGGTTGTACTACAGTGGTTGCTTTGTACCTAAGAAAATGCGGGTATGTGATTCAAAATGATTGTAGTTTGGATACTATCCTTATTATGCTTGAAAATCTTGAGGTTTTTGCTAGTAAATCGGTTAATAAATGGGATCAGGCGCAGTTTGTGCGTATCCTAAGCTTTTCAAAACAGATTTGATTTCCGTGTATACCGTCGGGTCTTCGATAGTCGGCGGCAAGGTAATTGCTTTGTTCCTGGCCAGATCCGCAATAGATTTGCGAGCAATTTTACCCGAACGTGTTTTCGGAAGCGAGCGAACAGGTGCCGCCAACTTGAACGCAGCTACTGGACCCACCAATTTCCGGACCAAGGACACGGCTTCAGCACTTAATTCCGCAGCCGGTTTCTGACAATCTAACAAAAATATTGTTTAGTGCCTATGCCTTTTTAACAGTATTAGAACGACATAAGTTATACGGTCTACAACGCAACGCTGTGTTAAAAAGAGTATTGCAATAAGTAAAATGTGCAATAATTAGAAAATAATAGTAAATAAACAACAAAAACAAAACGGAACATAAATAACAAAAGTAAAAATAAAACACTGTTAAAAGTGAAAAGATTGCAATGGCGCTTTCCACTACTGGATTATTATGTAAAAAAATAAATAACAGTAAAGTCTGTAAATAAGAAACAAAAGGTTGACAGTACTTTTGGTTGGTACAAAAAGACCCAGGGGCACTTCTCCTTTCATGGTATCAGGTACACCTACGACGGCCGCTTCAGAAATTTCCGGGTGTTCGAGTAACGCTTCCTCGAGTGCTGAGGTACTCAAGCGGTGCCCGGCTACGTTGATGACGTCATCATCTCGAGACATGATATAAACGTAACCGTCTTTGTCCTTTGTTCCTGCATCCATTGTATCGTAGAATCCCTGGAACAATGAATGCAAGTGAAAATACCTCAAACATAGTATGAAAAAAACAATGTAGTTACCGGATACGTGGTGAAGTAAACTTCTTCGAATCGATCATCGGCTTTGTAGAGCGTCGACATGGTACCGGGCGGCAGAGGCATTTTCACAACAATCCGACCCAACTCTCCAGGTGGAAGCTGCTTGTGATCCAGTCCGACGACACGTACTACGCGACAGATTATGGTATAATTTCCCTTACTAATGTAATAAGGTAGTATAGTACTCACTGTCGTATCCAGGAACTGGTTTGCCACCCGTATCACGCGGAGGACACAAACTGTGCTGTAAGCCGACGCATGTGGCCGTCATCGCACTTCCGGTTTCTGTTTGCCACCAATGATCTAGGACCGGTACCTAGAAACCATGATAAAGAAAACGAACCAAAATTCGGCCAAAGGTTTTCCGAAAACTTTGTTTCGCAAAACATAAAAATGTATTTATTTTTTTAAGGTACTTTGAGATTCTTCTCCGTCCAATCCCGGGTTTCGTAGTCACAATGTTCACCAGCCAGGAACATGTAACGTAGCCTGCGTTAAATTATTTGTTATAAATAGCGCGGGATAAAGAGTATAAGAAAGGAATGCGTTAATTGAGAAGAACGAAGGGATTCGAGAACTTACGTCGAAATATCGTGCTGCTTACAACAAGTCATGTCTGGATCTTCCCTTCGGATAGCTCGTAAAGCTGTCGGTGCTGTAAACATTCCATTTACTTTGTGTTCGGCCACCACTCTGTCAAAGTCAGAACACAAACCACCTTTATATTTCCGTAAAAGAATGAAAAAAAAAATCTTGTCTTACCTGCAATATTGACCGGCGTCAGGCGTTCCTACTGGCTTGCCTTCGTAAACGATGGACGTCAATCCACGGAGAAGAGGACCGTAGCATATATAAGAGTGACCAACAACCCAACCCAAGTCCGACGCCGCCCACCAAACTTCTCCAGGTTTCAAGTCATAAATCGCGTCCATTGTCCAGTTCAAAGTTACTATGTGGCCTCCTGTTGGTCTCACAATGCCTTTCGGATCACCTATCGATAATTTGTAATTCTTGAATTTAATAACCGTAAAAGAAAACACTTACAATAATGAAATAACTAAATATAAAAAGAGTTCATTAAAATAAAGTATAATGCTTGTACCGACACCTACCGGTCAAATATGGTCCAAAATGATAGTAAACAAATCTCTAAGATATCGATCAGAAATTTCTAAAAGTAAAGCAAAATAGTGACGAAAAATAAATACCTGTTGTACCGGACGTATACAGCACGTAAAGAGGATCGTTAGATTCTACAGGGACACAATCGTGGCTATGATTAGCTGTCATAACTTCCTGCCACGTGACATCACGCCCCTTTGTTAGATCCGCTTGAATTAAACCTGGTTCTTCTCGCTGGAGTATGACACATTTCTTCGGAGACGCTCCTGCTAAACGTATAGCTTCATCCAGAATCGGTTTGTAGCTGAAATTAGGAAAAAAATTAGCTTTCAAAGTATTCAAATTCGCAAAGCTTGTTTTAGATTTTTTTACTGAATTAATTTTGAAGGCTCGACACCACAAGAGGCGCTGATTATCACAGTCGGTTCCGCATGACGAATTCGTGTTGCTAATTCTCGAGCAGCAAAGCCTTGAAATGAAGCCGAATTGTGTTACTTTTTGGGTTTATTGGTGAAGAAATATTTACCCTTAAATCTGTTTAACTTTTTCTCTTATATTGTTTTGTTTCGATTTGTTAATTGTTTTAATACCTTAATAAGTCTTATTACTATTGACCATTGTCTCAACATTGATTTTGTTTTCATAGTTTAAAAAGAATTAAGGTTTGTGTTAAAGTAGTGTTTATGATTTATTACCGCCGAAAACGAGGGAATGCACAGCACCAATGCGAACAGTGGCCAACATAGCAATAACAGCTTCCGGTACCATGGGCATGTATATCAGTACCCGTTCGCCCTTGGAAACGCCTACAGACGACAACCAGCCAGCTAACTTCCTCACCTACGGAAAAAGGATAAACAAGTAGAAAAGATTCAAGAAGTTTCTCTTTTGACTTGCGTTGGTAAGTTGTCGGACAAAGTACCAGTTCTGCGTGACTTACGACTCGATTGCTTTTGATCTCCTAAGAGCATCTGTTTGTTGCGGGGAGGCAATAACACGAGTATTAAACTACCGTTTGACGTGTATTCTATGAATGACTCTCTCCCCAGTTTTCTTTCACTGCATTTTATTCTGTCCATTTTCCCTTCACGCAGCAACGAGAAATCTTACATTTCTTTCGCCTCCGACTGTTACTTTCCATCGCAACTTGAAAAGGTTACAAAGCAATCCTCAGTAAGTGCAGAACCGCGTCTTACTAACGTCTCTCTTGTGATTTATTTCCCCTTTTGTCCAGAAACTCTTCCTCTCAAACGTCCCAAAGAAATTTGCATGTCAAGAAACCGAAAACTTGTTGACTCCGAACAACTTTCTTTCTCATTCTGCCGTAAGAAGATAAGGCAAAAAAGAAAATGCGTCAATCACCTGTTGCTGCAACTCTGCATAGGCAAGCTTCCTCTGAGTACCAGTAACGGGAGAATCATGTATTAAGGCGGTCACGTGTCCTTTGCCGTTTTCCACATGTCGATCCACCGCATTATAGCACGCGTTAGTTTCGCCCCCCACAAACCTCGAAAACAAATAAGGAAAAGAGGAGAAAAATAGTTTAATAAACTTGGCTGTTCCGGGAAACAGGAAGGTGACAAAAGTGGTTCCTCTCAATTAACTCTATTAATTGAGTCTCGCTCTCTCCCACAGCAACCACATACACTCGCTCGTCCCCCAATTCCAACAGTTGTTAGTCACTTCATCACAAACACTTATCACGCGGAAAAACTCCCGTATTGGATTTTTCTTGCTTTTGCGTTCAAAGATGGAGAGAAACTGAAGAAAAAAGCTCTAAGACAAACTGAACTCAATGACCGAACCAAACTTTAATCGCTGTCGCATTGTTAAAACGCGAGAACCAAGTCAATTGAGGGTGCAAAGACGACTTGGCAAACTTTCATCTCGAACACTTTACATCTCTGAAATGGACTCGTGTAACTCGCTCGCTTTCTCAAACAAACCACAGGGAAATTTTTTAAGTTACAATAGTGGGCGATGAAACGAAATTCTTCACGTCAGTTCAATTTATGACCTCCCTCTTTTAAGCGAAAGACAGTACACGATTTATTTATGATTTTTTAAATTTTATATTTCAAAGAAAGACGCAAATATATTTGGATAAAAACAAAGAACCAGAGAATGGCCGTCAAAGCCAAAGAGATGGATATTTGACGGGCAAACTTAAGGAGAAGTACGCTTCCTTCCATGCAAAAGAATCTGAATGTTCGCATTCGAAGTTGCCGATTGGTCGATTCCAGAACTGAAAGGTCATAGGTCATTATAACTCAGGCAGTTGTAAAAAAAATGTGACTTCCAACAACAGACATCCTGAGGCAATACGAAAATTACGGTTGTATCGAATAGCGCAAGTTAGTCGAGAAACGCTTCATTTGGAAAGAACTAAGACCAACTGAGAAATCAAATGTAATATGATTTCTTGCTTTCCTCTAAGAACTTTTACTATCTTTACTGGTGTTTACTCGACGATTCCGAAAGTTTAATAAAAATGATCGTAGTAATATGTGTAAGCTACTGGACAATACGTGAAAAGCTTGGACAAATCTTCCGACGTACAAGTACGTGCGCGATGGTACTGCACGAACGAAACGAAGCGTTTCATGCGGAAAGGAATGAATTTTGGCGGAAATTAAAATAAAACCGGCTCCGCTAGTAAGATACCTAACGTTTCTATGTTTTCTCACACATTTAAAATTTATCAAGGAATAATCATCACTGTCTCGACAATTCACTGTTATTTTTCCGTTTCCTCCAATCCATGCAACGACTCGATGTCCGTATTGGTTCTTCACCGTAACGGTTCTTCACTCCAACGAGAACTTCGTAGATTCTTAATTAATTTATCGATTAATTTCTGCTCGTTTTATATGTAACTTTTGCCGGTGCTTAGCTTTTTTTGACATGATCATGATTTTTCGGTCTCAAGTAACCTTTTGCTCGAAACTTATGGTTCTTGTTACTTTTGCGTCGCCTTGCAATGACCCGAGTCTCCTCTCTAGTCTGGTTCGAGTGTATCAGTGAAAATTAACAACTGCTGCTAAAGTCCAAATTGTCTCTCGTTTACCGCACCATTTTAACAACAGAGGCATACTACGTCTAGCGTTGAAGCTCAATGAACAACCCTGAGTTCTAGCAATTTTTCGATATGTCTGAGAATTCTTCAAGATATCGACTTGCCAAACACTGTTGAATTTCGATTAAGTTGGACACGGTAAATTAAACCTACTTATAATTACATACAACAAACTTCGGTCTAACCTTTCAGTATGTGCGAACAAAGTACGCAAAATACAAGGTGCCGCCAAGTTATGTTAGGCAAAGTCCAAACTTGGTCCAACTTCGGCGTACGGAGGCCGTAAAGGAGATTACAAGGGCGGTACCAAAGGTTGTTTGCGCTGTTTGTAGGGTGGGGGGAGGACACTGGAGGAACTTTGCCACGAAAACAAAAGCTTATACTAATACGATTTACCATCGCGTAAAGGGCGGTCTTGAATCGTCCAGTACGCGCGACCAGGGTTTCATCCACGTCACACCGTGGGCCAATTCGCCCCAGAAATTAGCCGGATCTTCCAAAGATCGCCGGTACTCCCCGGCGTAAACATTCTTTGCTTCTAAAAATAGACACTCAATGAAAGTTATAGCTCGTTGTTGCAAAAACAGAAACAAAAAAGGCACATGAAAAGAATGCAAAACACAGATGAGAACTTCTCTTCTCATTTTTCTCTTATCCCGCCCACCAGCCAGAAACAATGTCAAAAGCATCCAAGGAATAACATAACACACATTACCTCCAGATATGACTACTGATGCATTCTTTACCTTTTTATGCCCCGATAGCCCAACATACTTTCGTGACCAAATTTTAACGGAAAAAGGAAAAATAATATTAACAACTATTGAACGGGCGAGAACAAGAGCGGGTTAAAGCCTGGGGTAAACACAAAAGGTGCTGTATTACGGCCACATGCCAACGGAGAAATACAAACGCTCAGACATAATGTAATAATGACCAGGATTCATTAGTCTAAGTCAATTTGGACCCGAATTCTGTCGCTTTTGACTTGGGAAGCATGCAGAATAAGCCGAGGCAGGCAATTTTAGTTAGTCCGCTTCTCTGAAAAGCTTCTTGCTATTCCCTCACTGAGCTGAGACAAGGATTCCATTGTTATTCCTCGCCTATTAAAACTACATAAAAAAAATCCCCAACCGCGTATACAATAGCAAAACACAATGGCTTTCTCAGTGTTATGTAGAACAAAACCCAATGTCACCAGAAAGGAAGAATTCAGAAGCCATTTGCAGCTCCAGAAAGTGACACTTTTCTGGCATTGTCGTGCTCCTGTTAAGATTATTGGACGTTTCTTTATCGCAGGGGGAACACATTTCTGTACTATACTTTTAGCATTTTCAATTGGGCTAAAAGTCCCCAGCACGTAATGCAGAAAGTCGTTAACGTGTGTAAAGGTTTGGTTTGTGGCTTAAAAGTTGCGTAATGAATCTCACCGTATGCAGAATCAGACTTGGAACGAGTTGCCGATGCCTGGCTTTTCAGTGAAACTAGGTTAAAGCTGCTCGGGCTGTATAATGGGCGAGTGATGCATAGTAATTGGAGCCGATTAACTGGTACTGATAATGAAGCAACGCGTCTCATCCTCCAAGCCATGGCCACGGAAAGGCACACCAGAGAGAAAAACTGATTTCTTCGCTATAACGTTTAACACAAAGTATACAAGGAATTTGGCAGCAAACACAATGTAGTACACGATAAAACTTTTCAATGCAAACGAAACCCGACACGACTCAACACAAAACGAGTTAATGCCCTGAAGCCCACCAGCCAAATTCCCAGGAATGCAGCGCGTAACACCACCTCAGCAGATAACCATGTTTTTCTTTTTCAGCTTTTGATCTAAACCCCGACTTCTTCCACCTTTCCACCAGTAATCAAATCGTAGCCAAATAATGCCGTGGCTTCTAGTTCAAACTGAAGAAAAGTGTTGTCTATTCTAAGCTCACGCAAAAAAAAAAAAAAAAAAAAAAAAAAAAAAAAATCGGTACAACTAGCAATGCGTATTAACATGCAGCCGCATGGCTAAGAATGTTAACCAAGGTTATTAACACACACAACAAAAAGAGGAGCTTGGAAAGAAAGGCCCAGAAAAAAAGCCAACGGTGTCAAGTCAATCATGGGTAAGGAAAGCTAACGAGTCGCAGCGTTAAGATCTATAACTTTTCTTATGTAAATGTTAACTGGAATAAATGAATTTACTTGAGTCTGGGAAAAAAGACGGATTTCCCGAAGAGATAAACAAAGTAACTGAACCACCTGTCACACACGCGATCGCGCGCTGAAGAGGAAAGCAAACTTAACAAAATGTAAATATTAAAGCCCCTAAGTTCGCTGCAATTCCCATAGCCAAGCGCTATGACCAAGAGCGCGGCCTTCAATATCGTATCCTTTTTGTATTTATCAAACTTCAAATAAGCTCTCAATAATGGCGAAGCAGCTTGCTCTCTTCTAGCGGACCGTAAATAAGTGGAACGTTTAATTCGACAAACAATTACAAGAAAGGGAAAAAACGGGGCAATGAGACAACGGAAATTTGGGAAACTGCGTTCACCGAACTCATCTGATCTCATCCTAGTTATAAATTAAGGTTAACCAAAAATGTGTCAGTAAATGCGTTTTTGTCAACATCTTCCAAGTCGGTGTTTCCTTCCTGTCCTAACAAGTGACATGTTAATAGTGTTGCTGGACAAAATGGATTACCCCCTCCCGTTTCCCTCCTTTTCACCCTCGGGATGTACAACGGTGTATCCCACCCCAACAATAGACAGGTCCAACAAAACAGATTCAAACAGGTGCACCACCGAAAACCCACATGTTTCACGGTAAAGAAAGCAGTGGCTTGTAGAAGAAAAGGTCAAAGAAAGCGATTCGCTGTTGCTGGTTTACTTGTTTTCTCTCTTCTACCATTTTAGCTCCTTTAGGTTCATCTTAATTGAAAAGTAATTAATCTGTGCGTAAGAGAGCTAGTTTATTTTTGTGGATGTATTACGCACAAGAAGAAGGAGCATTTTGTGTTCCATACGTCTACCTTCTTCTGTATCCTCTTGAGTCATAGAAATGATTAGCCTTATTTTTACTCAAGAGGCCTCCCGTGGCGATGTTACATTGACTCTACAACGTCCACCATGAAACTCGTAATGCTTAAAACAATTCTGTGTATTTTTTCTCACAGAGCAGAACTTCCCTCTCACGTTTCGATTCTTTTCACTGAACATGGAAATAGCATCTTGGAGAAAAGACGAATCGTGTTGTGGTTGTTGTTGCAACTCGGTGTCTAAGAGACGACAATGAAGTCAAACAAGTCTACAGTCGAGTGCTAACCGCACTCTTCATGTGTTAAAAGGTCAGAGCTCATCATGCTGAAGCAGCTGTCTTGGTTATAGAGATGTTGCTCTTCCACGGATGGATACTCTGTCAACAGAAAACGGACAATAAGACAGAAACGAAAGAGAAAAACGACACTAAAGCTACGACTGTTATCGAAGTTTTTTTTTTTTTTCTCTCTCTTGGCCATAGCTTCATAATTGTGATGCTGCAACTAGAGGTTTCCATTTGGCAACGTACTTGTATCCATACTGAAACAGTAATGATAGCCGTAGCATCGATTCCACGGCGGATGCAAATTGCTTCCGGGTGCCATGTCCCGAAAGATTGAAAATTATGAATGCGTTAATAATTGGCATACAATTTCAAACTTACAATCAGTAGTGGATTGTTTTGAGACCCCGACATGTGAAATATCTGTCTCGGGGGAATCATACTAGTAGTCCATGCAAATACAGACGGAAACATTGAAGAGTCGAATAGCCTGTGTTGCAATATGGTGTTATACGAACACTACGAGGTTGCGAGTGTATGGAGAGGAAAAGCGCAGCAGCAGTAAAGCTGCAGAAATGTTGATGCGCTATGCGTGGAGGCAGCAATCGGAGGACAACTATAAAAGCAGCACTGGCCGGGAACTATTCTTCATTCAGTGATGTGCTACTGGTACTCCAGATTGATTTAACACTCGTTGTTTGTTACCCTCCCATTATAATCGCCAGTACTGAATAAGTGAATACTTCTCATTAACAAAAGGTTGTTTATACAGTCTTTTGATACAAAGCAACTTTTATCTTCCAAACACATTTGTATAGGTAAGCCTCAATTATTTTCGCATCTCAAAAACGATAAACCCTTTCCCGTTAAGAAATAATTGCTGCTTATCCAACTCTTTCCCTCTCCGCCCCTACTCCCCTACTGCCACTATGGCTAGACAAAACATCCGTCGAGATCAACTATCAAGATAGCTTTCCTTACCTTTTTATACCATACACAGGCTGTCGAAAGGATTCAAAAGTACTAATACCTCACCATTAGAATAACTAATAGTGAGTATCGACACTGGCTACATTGAAAGAACTACCTGGGCACAAAACGCTACCCACAAGCATTTATTTCCTCTTGCAGTGTTGACTAACGAACTCAAGAGTTCTTCAACAGGTTTCTACTACGGCTTCACTAACCTTTTCTTTTGCATAAAAAACTTAATAGCTTTTCCTGATTTTATTACACGCAATGGAATCATACAGAAATACTATGCAATAGCGTATTTTTTTCTTTTTCATTTGAGGCGAACTCCTTCATGATAATCTTTATTCCTACAGATTGACGTTCATTTTTTTTATATACGCAAGCTTTCAAATGATTCAGGGCGGCATCTGGCATGTAATTGGTTAAGAAATAAAGTCGGCGTCTTCCAGATACCCTATCAAGGCATCATTCCGTGAATGACAGGTCTTCTCCAAACCTTACTTACTCCACACAAAAGACCACCACTTGACCTTTTTCACCCTCACAGGAGCAGAAGGGAATCCCATCAGCTGTTAATTCCTGTCACCTAGCGCGCGACGATCGTTACTTAACTGTGTAGGAGGGTAAAGGTATGCTTTGGCTGGTAGGATTGTCATTACTTTCGGCATCAAAAGCAGATCCTCCTTTATGAGGCCTCAGACTCTTATAAAGAGAACCAACACTGTCACTCACTTATCAAAACTGACAAAAACAAGACAATCTCATAAATGTTTTACTTAGTAGTTTTGTCTTTATAGTGTATTATGGCCCTTACGAGTAACACATGTTGGACGATCTGGATTGGCGTCGTTCTCGGCTTGGCAGTTTTCTCCATGGTGGATGGTGCAGAAGCGGCGTCCGTCCCATCTGCCGCACAATACAACCAAGAATTCGTCAGTTTGGGCGAAACACTGCCCCCTCGTTTGCGCAAAATTTATTACGCCCTCGCCAGTTTGGCCGACAATTATCCGAGTCTGGATGAACGAGGTAAGTACACCGCACAGCCATCCCTTTTGGCTTCCACACATGTTTCTCATGACCCATAGTGTTTTTCCTTTGGCGTATTGCAGCCTTACGGGATCGCGACGTGGCACCGCTTTACAACTCGGGCATCAAACGACAAGACGTCGACCATGTGTTTTTGAGGTTCGGTCGCCGCCGACGTTGATTCGAGGTATCGGGAGAAAGTGACAAGCTGATAGAAACTATGACCCAACTTGCCTGTCAACAGCCATGTAATCCTTGCACAGAATAAAGAAAGAGATATTGTCTTTATCCTACCCTGTCTCTCACCGAATTTACTCTCGTTGTATTAACCTCCACACACCGTACCGTTTGCGTTTTTATTACTCAAGACACCTCCCCCTTACCGTAATAACCTATAAAAACCCTCACCCATGTGTATAATCAAGCCTGTGTATTGTTACTGGCTGCATAAAATAACCGTTACTAAAACACATCACAATGATGAAAAACGAAGCAATGGTACCCTCCTTTTTTTCTCTCGCTCCAGGGTTGAAGACGCGTAAATTTCATTGTACCCAATAATCCATTTAATCATTACATTTGTTAAATAAAAAAAAGTACTGAGGAAACTTTTCGAATAACCGAATTTTGCTCCAATTACTGCACCTGGTCCAATCCCACAGTCCAAAAACTTTTAAATAAGGAAAAAGGAAAGAGTTAAGTGCTAAACCTCCTACGCTAACAACGTGTCGGGCTATAAATGAAATAAAAAAAAGACTGAAGGGAAAATTCACGAGTGTAAAGCCACTTGTTAAAATAAGTAGCAGAAGGTTATAAGCTTTACGACGTAGGAATATTTAGGGCACGTTGTAGTATATGTCCCGTGCGTGCCGAGTACCCAGATTGCCCGTGGAATGGACATACAAACAGCTATTAACAGATCCTGGTAACAAAGACACTCACTGATTACCACTATCCCTTGAGTTTATTACGCTCTTGGCTAAATGGCTACGAGTTCACCGACAGATTTGACTTGAGCTTGCAAAAATAATTACACAGTTACTGGAAATCAAGGACTTAACCATGGGGTGTCATCACAGGGTCCAATCTCCCCACACTCCCCGAGATTATTGTTAATATTTTTTTTTTATACGGATGATATGAGACATTTCAAGTGTCCGAAAAGTCGCTTACAAACTCCTCTCCCCGAACTAAAAATCCTGGGTACGTCCTTGCTGGAAATAATAAATGTCTATCTAACAATTCTTTACGGCGTCATTTTGTGGCTACTACAAGCCAATTTTTGAAACCTCCTTTCCTATGCTTTCCACCGCAACGGGGATCACATATTGGGCACGATAGCCTTGCTAATTCTGCAGATGAAATTTCTGCCAATATGGCGCCACATGATGACGAAACGCTAGGTTTACATTGCTGCGGAACCACGTGTACGACCTGCATATGGTAGAAAATACGCTCCCTGTTCATGTCTATAAAAAATAACAGAATTTTGTTATACGATACAACGAACTTTGGTTAAAACGAAGTTTGTCTGATCCTAGGATATTGATTAATATCGAGATTCTACGGGGAAAATACCAACTTACAAACAATCTTATGGCTGGCCATTGTACTCACAACAAAACCTTCTGCCTTTTTCTCGTTTTTCGTGCAAGAATAAAAAAAAGCCTGTAAGGTTGCAATTGAGTTTTTAGTACAGAAGCTCGCAGTCAACAATAGCGCTTTGTTCCCAGAAAAATTTATTTGAATTTATACACAATTTTATTCATTTGACTTTAAAGTTGTCAAAATACTTTAGTCAAACCCTGTAATACAATACACGCAACAATCAACAATGAACGACTGCAGGCCTAATATCTCACTCATGCATCTATTGTAAGCTTTATACAAAAGTTGGAGAATTTACGACAGATCTTGTTGCCCGAACATTTTATGAACAGTTGAGTTTCATTTCCAGCAAAAAATATACATAAATTCCCCGCCTGCCTTAGGGAGAGAAAAAAAAAACATCAGCCGAGAGCTTTGCTCACACTGAACAAACTAGATTCCGTTTTTTAAAAGAAAAATTCGCTGTTATGCGATGCAAGTAACATACACGACATCTCCCCCGACGCTAATTAAGCACTGGCCCTATAAAAGTCCAGAAAGAAGGAGGAAAATTAATTTGAAAACTTCACTCACAGAAAAATTCAACAGAATGTTTGAAAAGCCAAGCATTACTTGATTTTTATGGGGGTTGTGCAAGAGTACACATTCCGACATAAAATAAGCTACCATGGCGTTCCCTCCCAAGGCCGCCACATGGGCGCGTACGATAGCTAGTACTTCATTTAAAAACTGATGCGTGAAACCGCTTAAACCACCTCCCTAATAGAGATTTAACCCCACGTGGGAACCAAATTAATCAATTTGCACGAAACAGCGCACCAAAACAGAACTAAAATTAGATGATTTTATAACAAAAAAGAGGATAACTCACCTCACGGATACTCGTGCTTTCTCTAATGAAAAAGAAGTTCAAGTGGCCCAAATAACGTTCAATTTTGGCACCGGGAATGAGCGGCAAACTAGTGATAACTATACCAACATTGGGACTCGTTAACTCTTTTTTCGCAAGGATCTTATTTCCTTCTCCCTCGTCAGGGTATCCTTCTTTTTCCTCTTCTAAATTAAATAATAAATCCGCTTCGCCTGAGGAGGATTTGGCTTTCAGCTTCCAACGAGAGCCTTTTGGATCTGGCGATACTGCCACGGCATTGCCTAATGCAAACCAACAACAACAATGTCTCTTAACTGAGTAATTTTTCATTTTTTTCACAAAAAAATTCATTAGGCTCACCTAATACTGTCACTTGTAACTGATCCTCTTCCGGTAAATCCACGCTAAAGAGCACATGGCTTAGCAAACAAGGACGCAACTTGCGCAACTTGAAGTAAATGCTCTAAGACAGGTATCCGATTTGTAGGAAAGTGAAAAAACGCATCAGAAAAATTGTCTTTTACTTGCATCATAGTGTCCATTACGGAGTCTAAGTACGGTTTAAGCCTATCGGCAGCAAATTTTCCCCGCCAAACTCGGGTGAAGGCTTGCACTTGAGCCTTCGGCTGGGGTTTCACCCCATTGCCGGGATAACAAGATAAACTGACGACTTGGACGCCTTCCGGGGGCGGAACATCCTTTAAGAGCGCTTTAATATTCTCCGCTTCGCCTTCATCTACCTAATTCACCACTCTATAAGGTTTCCTCGAACGAAATATTTTTTTTTCCTTTTTCACATCGACAATAAACACACCGGAAAAAAAAATCCTTTTTTACTTGTATAATACACGTGTCTTTGTTCCCAGCGGATAATTGCACATCGGGGAACTCGTCATCAGAATCGGAGTCAGTTCCATTTTCGAAACTAGTCTCGTCTGCTGTTCCATCAAGTGTCTGCTTCCAAAATGTGTTTTGAATAATCGTCAGGGAATATATATATATATATATATATATATATATATAT
>JAGQDJ010000282.1:26929-77266 GCA_022885665.1 Triops longicaudatus
ATATATATATATATATATATATACATCATACATATATATATGACAAAATATATATGACAAAACAAAAATACTCTGAGAGAAACGCCTTTGAGTCCATAGGCTTCCTGATTTGCTAGTTGCACGTCTCGGATCCTACGATTCAGATCTTCAGACTTGGTGTCTCTCCGCCCACTTGAAGGAAGGGGAGTAAGGAGGCTAGGAGCTGGTAAACTTCCTAGGAACAGGGCAGTGCCGGTAGCCACGCCCACTACAGCTCGTTCACCGATGGCAAGCTGAACCTGGAATATAAAGAAAAAATAGAAAATTAAAGCACGCAACAATTCCTAAACAGTAGACTTCTTTCTTCGACTCAGCGCCAAAACTAAGAAGAAAAATACGGAACATTTCAGAATGTTCTTTAAAAATTAGTCTTGCACACGTACGTTGAGTCCAAATATGGCATTCATTCCTTTCAATCGAAGTTTGTTGATAAGCTCGCGGTGAAGTTCATACTGCAGGAACGGTAAGCAATCCGAAATATCTTTGGCCAAAACGTCGCCCCGGGCTTCACGCTTGTATTGACGAGCTACTCGTGCTTGTAAAAGTACTGGCTGGCCGATGGGGTGGATTTTGGGAGGCAACTCCACCGTGGCTATAAGAAGATCAGGTACCCAGCCTTTCCTAATGAAGAAGCCAAGCCATTGTTAAATTTGTCCATGTCAATTTTACAGTGAGGCAAACTAATTTTGCGGTGCTATACTTGCAAACGGCGCATTTGGTAACGCGAACTTGGAAAGGGAGCAAACGTGGACTGTACGGAATATGGCTCACGTGGCAGGGTTTCAGGCTGCTGTTTTCTTCCGTTGTTTCATTCACAGCATGAATGTTAACCGACGCAGCTGTGCCGGACGCACTTAATACGCAAACCCCTTCACTACGTTAACACAGAGGTTATAAATAAATCTTATTTTCCTTTCATTGTAAAGGAACGAAGAAAAGTGAAGACAATACGAAAAAAGAATAATAACGATGGTATAAAAATGAGTGACACCAACTGTTGTGCTAAAATAAACTACGTATACGGAAAGAGAAAATGAAATATTGCAACCATTTTTTAAATTAAACTTCTATACCATATCGTTGTATGTTCTTCATATCCTAAAACCGCATTACACGCCAACGCTCGAGCATGAGCGCGAACTTCTTTGCGCAATTCTGTCCACCAGACATCTCTGACATCCACTTCCGACTCCCCTAGCGCCACATGTTCTAGAAGTTTTACCGATCTTGCACTCACAGTTCCACCTTAACAGAGCAATTTTCTTTTAAAATTTTCGAATTTTCTCTAACAAAAATTGACTTGAACATTTCTTCCTCTAGTTAGTCGTCCATTTTCGCGAACTTACCAAAATTAAGTACGAAGTCGGGAGGATACTTTATCATGGTAAAAAATGGATACTCAAGCATATCGAGCGCAGCAGGCGTGTCGGATGGGGCTGAAGCCTGTTTCGGCGTAAATCGAACATTTTGTCCATCGCTACCTAGAAATGAACACTGCACTTAATATATAAAGTAATGCGTTGCTTCATCATTGTAATTGCAACGGTTACTTTTTAAAAGAGTGTAGTTGAAATGTAATAATAGATTCTAAATAAAAATTGTCAATTGTAACAAGGGCTATTCTTTACATTGATTTTTTTTTTAATTTCGAGATCGTAAATAGTATGAAAAATAGAATAGGTCTAATTAAATAAACTAACATAAAAAGGTGAGTAAATTAAGTGATATGAATTTTTAGGGTAAGATGAGTACTTCACACTGTGCTGCGTGCCATTTGTTTGGTTGCTTAGACTATAAAAACGAGCAAAGAAAAGCAAACAGGAATCTTTCTCTAAGAAACCAAAGGAGTTGTTATTGTAATGTAATATGGGCTTTTTTTTAGTTTACTACTAATTACATTAAATTTTTACAGAGTAAAATTGTAACGAGTACATTACAATTCCTCAAAAAAGGTAATTGGCATTACATTACCTTTACTTATAATCATGACACAACACTGATTAAGTGACATGTAATTTATTAGACATGTTTTCAGCGCCTTCATTTGGAATTAATGTCAATTCTCAATGAACGATACCGAAACACCCGCCAAAGTAAATAAGTTTACAGGCTAGTTATCGTAAATTCACTTGAAACGTGAATAGTATTAATACCTAACAACCAGTTTACTACGTAATAAACTGACAAAGGCGAAGCTATAAATTACTTTTCGGTGTAGTGGCAATATCCGATTCGGATAACCGTCTTTGGGTAATTTTTGCAGCCGACGACTGTGTTTTGGTAATACTAGGCGTGGTTACTGTGGCCGTTCCGCCCGAGTCCTTCACTGCTTCTTCCAGTCGACTGCTTGGCCTATAAGGGAAAGGGCGGAGCGATTCGGAGGGGGTGTTAATACTACTCGTGATAAAAGCGTTATCTACAAGTGGGCGTGGCGAGGTGAAAGCTATAGCGACAGGCAAAGGCGAAGACGGAGCCGACTGGCTCGCAAAAGCAGCGCCGTAAGGAGGTGGAACCGTTAAGAAGGTGCGTCGTCGGAGAGCTGGCTTCGCTTCCAGCTCATCGTCTACAGAATTCGAGCTTAACGAATCCTCCGACGAGCTGATAAAGCAAATTGGGCCACGATGGTCCTCAGGCCCCTCCCCCTCCGCTTCGGGAGAAGTATCACGTTCATGCACAATTACGGGTACAGGCTTCGATAACGCAAAGGACACGCCCATGGGCGGGGTTTTTAACATGCAAGTGATGCTAGTTGTTTCTAGATTAGTTGAATGCATTTTCACCAAATGGTCGGATAACAAATTGGCACTAGTGTTCGTAGGACTGTAAGAGAGTGAGTGCAGTAGCTTGTGAGGCTTGGAAGGGACGCCAAGAGGGGGTGAAGGACGGTGTTTTAAAGCGGGCAAGAAGGGTGAGGCTACTTTGCTTAAAAAGGGGATGTAAGACAAGGAAGATTTGCGATGAGGAAAAAGCTTGGCCCTTCGGCGGTAAGACGGTGGGCGGTGTAAGGAGGGTTCCGTCTGAGCGTAAGACAAACCGGGTTTAATTCTAGCTCGGTTATAGCGTGTTAAACTTCATAATCAAGCACAAGAAGATGCAGATATACGAAGGAAGAGAAGAAAGTGCGAAAAAAATGGAGAAAGACACAAGTTTAAGACGAGTTTCCCATAAGATGCGAGCTTGTAGGCTAAACTGTGTACTAAACTAGACAACGCCTTCCAATTCCCATGTGTCTTAGAGATAAAAAAGGGAGAAGAAAAGTTTAAAGTGTTTCGTAATGAAAAGAGTCAAAGCTGTCCATGCCTAAATTTCGAATGCGGAAAGAAAAATTAAATTGAATAATTGCTTTACTCGGAGGGGTTTTCTTTGGAGTTCTGCGGTTGATCTTTCCGTAATAAGGTAACAGCCGTACCGATACCCCGGACTACGATGCCAGATTCGCCTTCGAGGTCGAACATTTGACGATAACTGTAGTAAGGGCATCAATTTAAGGTGTCGTACAACACTTCAGAACAGAACTTTTTTCTTATCATGGTTTTAACAAAACATAAAATAGTTCAATATAAAAAAAAGAACAACTCTATTCGGCTTTTGCAGTGCGCTATGTGAAACAAAATAAAGTTTAATTTCCTATGAAAAGAAAAGAATATTTACCCTATAACTGCGTTTCCTCCAAGTTCTAGTGCCTTTAAGCCGATTTTTCGCCGGACTTCGCCTGACAGTTTTGAGAAAAGTGTTTGACGCGCTTCGTTTGAAGCTCGCGGTGTTCGAATTTTATCTATCCATTGATACTCCGGATCGTCGTTTACGACAAGTTCTTCTACAAAGCCGTGAATCGCTTTGGCTGTAAAACCTTCCGGAATTTGAGGCGCTAAAACAAAAAGAAAAAGAGACAAACTGATGAAACATAATAACGCACAAAATAGAGTCAAAATGTAATGGATTAACAAAAAGAAATCACTTCCACTCTGCGTTACTAAAAAACATGCACTTTAGCGGAATTTTTTCATACACTTTCAAGCAGAATATAATAAAATACCTATATAAAGGTTTAGTTAAGAAATGATGTATCTGGCAATAAATGACAATGAACTATAAGCCCTTCTAAGTTAATTTGAATAAAATATATTGAAACATTTACTAACAAAGATCCCAAGTTGACACTGTCTAACTAAAAATAAAAAGTAGATAATTACGCCTATTTTTATCGTACACCTTTTTTAACAGATTTTCCTGTAACTGTTGCAAAACAAACTACAGAACCGCAGAATCACAAATAAATAATTTTATAGACGGAAGAATTTACTAATGAAAATATTTTTACTATAGTACAGGGAAAGAACGGAGACTTACAACAAAAAATTCGAATTCCACAGGATGACTGGCGAAACTTGTTCACGTCTGAGAACAGCTCCACTTTTACGACGATGGAAACTTCTCCCCGAATACCTGGTTATAAAGTAAGAAATAAATGTGAGCAATTTACGATATCCAGTAACGTAAAGATTAGAAAAGGCACTCTGTACCGTTCATAGTATCAAAAACGGGAAGAAAGCCAGAAAATACAGTTTCGTTTTCTTGTGTGCATGTTATCTGTTTCTGCAGGTGGCGCTCTGGACGAGCCGTATTCCGAGTAGAAGAAATCGGGAAACTGGGTAGCAACAAAGGGTTGAGATCAACGAAGACTTTGCCAATTGAGTCATTTGCGGAATACGTATCGTAATCCATTAGCCGGATCTGGAGAGGTTCATCTTGCAATTCTGCATCATCAACCTACAACAAACGATCAGCACTACTAATTTAATTAAATCGTATTAAAAAGAAAAGCTGACCTCGAAACGAAACCAGTCTGAATTCCAGTTTGGATTGAGTGATTTTCGAAACACGTCAGTTTTATAAATCGTTGAGCCCAGTTTAATTTCTACATATGCATCTGTTGTATCACTAGATCGGTCCATGATAGGCAAATTTTTACCAGCTATAATTTTTACTTTGACTTTACCCGGCATGTTATTTACAATTTTATTTAAAGTACTAGGAAATCACAGGAACAACACGTTGCTTTTGTTTACTATTTTTATTACAAACGCCTAGCTGATTATAACGACATCTGCCAACGGATAGATTCCTTTCAATCCTTCGTGCAGAAGACATCGCGCACTGTGAACATTGTTCTTAACATAATTTTAATCAAGGGTCCCCGATAGTCACCGTAACAATTGTCAAGTCCTGCTAGTTAATAGCGACGTGACTATATAGTGCATATTTAAATCTCGGTGTTAATACAGTAGAATCCACTTAATTGCACCTCAGATAATGACAAGACTCACTTAAGTACAAGGAATCTCAAGTCCCGTTTCACTCCCATTTAACGTAATGAAGATTAGCCTCCAATTATGCCAACTCGGTTAATGACACGTCTCTCATAAGACCACGTAATTTTCATTTCCCATTGAATATATTTCAATGCTACTTTCTTCAGGTTAATAACAACCGACTAGGGACATGGGTAACTAATATACCGGAAACACGAGGTAAAAAATTCTAAGAAAAACTTTTGAGTTCCTATTTAATTGCATTTCCTAACGGAAACAAGCCCTTACCTTCCACAATTCTCGAATTCCTGTTTTATATTTTTTTCGATCTCCAATCAGTTCTATCGTAGAAGATTAGCAGAAAGATGTCAAAAATGAGATATACAACATTATCTATAGTCCAGCGAGTTCAAGTGGTGCATCTCTTGGAAAAAAAAGAAGCATAAGTATCAATTGGACAAAAATTTTGTCTTGATCCAAACGTTATTTTAAATGTAAAAAAAATAAATAATGAGAACATTCTGGACAATTAGCGCAAGCCTATGGGCAAACGAGTGATATATAGCATTCAATCACTGACTATTTTTTAAGAAGAAAAATGTTTTCTTGTAAGTTTCTTTTCTTAAAAAAATGTTTATACCATATTTAATTTCAAACATATAAGAATGCAGTTTTCTAATTGGTACTTCTATGTCACATTGATTTTGAACAAATTTTTAAATAAAAAAGTTAAAAGTATTTTTTAAAATTAAAAATTGTACAAATACTCACCTCGGATAAACCAAGACTCGCTTAAAGATAAGCCGACTGGTCGGTCCCTGGGCCTTGCTACTAAGCGGGTTCCACTGTATGCGTTATTGTCGGTCCTGGGAAAATGGATTTTAAGGTACTGTAATTTAAAAGGTACAGTGAAATGATACAGATTTCCCATAATCGTAAAAACGTAATAAAACAAATTAACCCATTACAAAAAAAATCCGCGTGTGAAATACTTGAGCATAATTTAAATGCATTAGAAAAGGCTTTTTACAAAACAATACACGGCAAAACTTTTCACATTGTAACAAACAGTAAAACCATAAATTTCAATCAAAATAATCATCAATGTCAACATCTGGATTGAGTATATCTTCTCCCAAATGACTAATATCCGTTTCATTTAAAATAAGGTTTTCCACCGTCTCTTCAAGTTCAGTGTTGCCTATCAGAATCGCACCCTTCACTTTCCCTTCTTGAACCACCAGTTTTACGTACTCGACACCTGAAATAAATACACGGTTGTTAACATTTTCTTACGGAGATTATTTTGTTATATAAATGCGACAAGACCTTTAGTCACTCTAACATAAGCTTCGTACTGGTTATTCAAGCCTTGTCCGTTGAAAAGCCCGAGCAGCACAACCCTAAATCCGAAAAAGTTGGTCACGTGATTGAACAATTCAAAACAGAAGTCCATAAGTAGCTTGTCGTTCTTCAAATCAGCCGCCATGCATTTCCCAGCATAGAACCCCATTTGCCGCGCTTGTGTCCACAGCCTCATCTAGTAAGAATACATAATTTCAAGTAACTAACACGAAACAAAGACTACAGTGAAAACTATAGACACAGTCCAATACACTTAACTGCAACGGCCAGAGACCGACCTGCAGGCTTGGGGTTAATCCGAGGTAAATGCCCCTAATTGATTGTTGTTAACCGGACCTGCACAGCATTTTAAGACACCCAAAGGGCTATGAAAATTGCGTGTTTATATGGGAGCTGGTCGTAAACAGAGTTGACGTAATCCGAGGTTAGTCTCCATTGTGTTAAATGGAAGTGAAAAGGGTTTGAGCCTAGCTTGTAGTCAGGCAAGTCTTGTCGCTATCTTAGTGGTAGTTAAGTGGCTTCGACTATATTTATACTTTTTAAATATAAAATCCTGGACAAACACGTAACTCACTTGGAACCAAAGGGGAGACTTTGACCAACGCGCCGTGCATGCGTCACCTGCTGCATATATGCCGGGAATCGAAGTCTGCATACATTCATTCACAGCCGCACCCCCATCAGAGGCTACTTTTAGTCCAATTTCCGTGACAACTTGCGGAAGATGAGGCTTGACTCCCGTCGCTGAGATGATCAGATCACACCCATAAATTTTTCCGTTATTAAGATGAACATACACCGGCCAATCTTCTATAGCATCGGGTACATTTTCAGCCAACACGAAGTCTTTGACGGTCGTTTCGTACTCAATGACTAGGTTATGCTTGAATGAATGACTCGCGCCTTGTAACTCAAAACCCAAATGCCAATCAGGACCCAACGCACTTCCTGTACCGGCCACCGTAGCAGAATCGCCTTACGCAAAAACAAAACAAACAAAAACTATCTGCAAATGCTGAAATAATTAAAACGATAAAGACCCAAGAAAATAGTTTATAAATACACGATTAGAAGCTACACTACCAAATAGAAAACTAAGAAGAAGGCAAGGAAGGAAGGCAATAAATGCAAAAATATACAGGATATGGAAAACGAATAGACAGGGCCGTATATAGGATCTTGGTTCGAAGGATGTTATGAAGTTTCGGGGGATTTTCTATATAATTTTTTTTACACTTGTTTTTTTTACACTTTTTACGCTCATCACTACAAAATTAACATTTCAGGGCTGCGTTGAAACTCCCCTACCTCCCCCTGGGTACGGGGGTACGAAAAGACCTTAAATTACCTGCATATGTATACCTGATATGGTGTACCTGATCCGCTTTTTAAACCCGTGTTCCTTTTCTTTCGAATTTTCGTAACTTAACTCAGACAAATGGTCCAAGAAGAACTGAGCCGCTCCTGAGTCTATAAATGCTGCTGAAATGGATTTGTGTTTCACAATCCAAATGACTTCCACGTCACGAATCTCATACCTACGGATAAATAAATAAATAGGACAATAAAAATATAAAATCACTTATCAAGGAAAATTACTAAATTAAAGTTATGAAAATCATAAGAGTAATTGTACATGTAAAATTTTCGAAAAACAACAGATTTTTAGATGTTAGAAGAGTCATACGCTAGTTCGGTAGCGATGCCGCCGTTCCCCACCAATACAACTCTCTTGGCTCCTTTTAATTTCGCCTGAAAAGTAGCTGCAGATTCTGTATCACGGATACCAATTACGTAAGGATTCCCTGAACCAATCAGCTGCGGAATCCCGCCTGTGCAAATGCAAAGCTTTTGGTACTTGAAACTTTCACCTTTGCAGGTATGGACGGTCTGCCTTGAAAGAAAATGGGGAAATCATTATACTACATTAATTAAAAGAATGAAATATCGAGAAGCTTACTGTACTGGGTCTATGCTAGTGACATAAGTATGGACAACTGACAAATTTTTATATGTGGCTGTCAGTGATTCTGAGCTCTTCTCTTCGATATCGAATTGTTGGAGGGACTGAGTAACCTGCCGAAACTGAGTAACTGCTTTTACTGTAGAACTTGCAGTCAGCAACAAAACGTGAGACTTTTCATCACCGGTGAGCATATAACATGCCTATGAGGCCAAACATTAGTCGATTGTCACACGATCACGTTGTTTAGTTACGCTTTCCGCAGCCGAGACACCCGCGATTCCTCCACCGACAATGACTATGTCAAAATACTTAGGTTCCATAGTTTAAATTGTTTTCACTTTCTATATTTCCACATCTAGGGATTACTAAAGACAAAATTTGCAGTACCCATTAGCCGGATGACAACAGTGGTTCAAGTTCGTAAAAGTCGTACACGAAGTAAACAAACGACCTGATTGGCTTGCCTTCCAAGTTACTATATAGGTCATCTAGTGGTAACAATAGTGCAAATTCGGCCCCCTTTGAGTGATTTTGTGCCCCGTTAGATGGCATAGTTGCGACTTAAAACAGACCAACAACTGGCCAACTCCATGATTCTGGGCCAAAATCTCGTTTAAATTTTTTGGCAAAACGCCGTTTGGGAATCACAGTTAGGCATTTAACCAATCAGACGATGTCGTCATATTGAACCTATGGTAGCAGAACAAGAATCTCCATTAGGGTTGCCCGATTTTTTTTTTCTGAACCAAAAATGAGCAAAATGGTTTGTTTTTGAGGGCCTTCGATTACGGAAATTTGGTTTGATTATATACGTAAAACCGGCATAAATAGCTCGTAATAATGCGTCTTTAGATCAGTATATCAAGACGGGCCAGTTTTCTGGCACGGCTTAATTCCGTTCCTATGCTAGCTTTAGTTCGAGCTCAGTTCCGTTCCTCTGGCTGCGAACAAATTTTGGCAAAGGAACGGAACACATGCCGTTCAGGAAATGTGACCTAATACAGAGCACTTCTTTGAACATTACTCGTTCGTAGCCCGCATGCATATAGCCGAAATCCAACCCGTCCTGGACAGGAAAGGGAAATTAGAATGGAGAAAGTCCTTGCTGCGTTGCACGTTTATTGCTAATAAACACGAAATGAAAAAAATCGCTGATTCATCCGTCCAAAAAACAAGCGTGTTCTTTGTTTAAAAAATAAATGAATTATGAAAATCGTCTAAATAAGAATTGTCACGTGTAATTGATATTTCATGTTAAAATACGAATTAAAATTATTAACTTTCCTGGGACAAACAAGTACTTTTTTTCTGGTCAGTGGTTACTTTCCTTTCGCTTTGACGGTCAGTTTGGTTTGCTGGGCCGAAAAAAATCTGCAACTCTGATTTTCATCGTAAATCAAAATAGTCAACAGCGTGAAAACCCGTAGGTTGCAAACTTCAAGCGCGAACTCCAAGCCATCCGTAAAAGAAGGTACAGTGGACTACACTTAAATTAAATTCGGATAAGACGAAATTCTATTTAAGTAGAACCAAAGCTTATGGTCCTGTTTAGGGAAATTAAGCAACTGCAAGCTCTAATAAGACGAATTTCCGCTTAAGAAAAAATCGTTAACCATGTCCCGAGCCCTTCTTCTTAAGCGGAGAGCACTTTATTGTGAATTTAATCGTACCGATACGTTGTGGCTTTGCGTACGTAACATAACGTGAAACTTAAGTAGTTTCTTAACTAGCGTAGTTTTCCTCTAATTTTGCACCCGCAAGATGGATTCAGAAGAATTCGTCCAATCGTCGTAGTGGAAAATCATAAGATTTGTAGGACATACAAACACACATACACGCACATACATAAATACTAGTCAGGATGTTCCCATAGTCTATGAATATTGAACCTCGTATATAATGTTACCCTGTCAAATTATGAACGTGGGAGCGATATTTTGTAGAATTTTGCAATTGGTTCTTAAGAAGTTTCTAAGCCAGGACTATTTCTCTGTCACTTGTCATTAGGGCCATATATAGGAACTACAGTTCTGCAGTTTCTATAAGGTGTTTACGTTAAATGCAAGTCGTTTATACTAGCAGGCCCGTAGCCAGGATTTCGGTTCGTGGGGGGGATGTGCAATTTTATTTGACATTTAGATTTCGTCCATGTTCAACATTATAAAATAGAAACTTCGTGGAAGGATAGCACCTTAACCCTCCATTGCTATGGGCTTGTTATTGGCCAGGGTATTAGAAACACGGTTGAAGAACACGGGTTTCCTTTGTCATGCATTTATTAGCTATTGGGTACACAAAGTCTTAAATTATGGAACCCAAGCACAACATTCAACCTTTCACAAAGACATAATCAGCTACGAACATTTGGTCAGTGATGGTTTCCGCAACTCGGTAATTTCTCGTTTCCATAAACTTCTTCAAGGCATTCGGTTGCTCTGGGTCAGAATTAAGCCCATACTCCACCGTTAAAGTCTAAAGGTAACATTTAGTCCTCCAAGTTACAGACAAATACATGGTTTACTACTTTTATGTCAAGTTTTTCCAAGGGTGTCGACCGTAAAATGTCCAATTCGGCACCCTCTACATCCAAACTGAAGTAGTCAATGTGTTTCTTTTCCAACTTTAGAGCTAAAAGTATGGAGTACAGGGGGAAGCACTGTACTTCGACTGTAGCGTAGTGCGACTTCGGATCTTCGTCAGTCACGGCTTTGCTTAACACGTGTTGAGACCGGAAACGTAACTTTACATACAAATTTGCCAGTTTGATAGGATCACACATAAAAACGCAATTAAGCACATGATTTAGAAAATACTTTTTGCGGGAAAGGTGTGGAGCTCAGTCCAGCTGGGATGACCCAAGCGTGGCGCTTCTTAGTCAGAATTTTTCGCCATTGTCTAGGTATAGGCTCAATCAAAATACCTTCCCAGTTTAGGAATCTTTCCAAGTACAAAGAGTTGGAGTATAGTTCCCCATCAAAAGCTCCAGATTCGATGTAAAACCCTTGTGTCTTATTCAAGAATTGGTGAATGCAAACTTTGAGACATTGATACTTTATTAGGTTACTTTATTGTTTAGTATTCTCAGTATCCGTTGCGTTTGGCCTCCCTGTGAATTAAAGTGTACATGAGGATTAAGGAGCTGCAACTTTTCTGTACTCGGTGGATAGACGAATTGCGTACGGATGATGTGTACCAGGCATTCGTCGTCTTGAGATATTTCCACGGTATTGATATACTCTATGATATTTGTATACTATTATCATGTCTCGTAGGAGTTCTAAAAATGTGAAAAAACTGACCTAAGGTACAGTTCACACTGTCGGCTCCATACCGGACTGCGCGGTTTACCGTTGGTGGAGAATGTGAAGGCAAAAATGGCTTTGAAGAGGTTAAAGGTAAGCGAGGTGACACGTACAAGAAAAAGCTCACTACACCAGCCACTCCGAGGGCCAGATACAAAGATGTTTTAAATTGACGCATTTGCTAATAATGGCGTAGTGTTGCTTTAGAGCACAATCTAACTGTCTCTCGTTGTCTAAAAAGTTCACTGTCCTGTAGCAATTGAAAAAAAAAATATAAAAGAGAACAGTGATGAGCAAACTTAACACTGTAGTATTTTCTTTGCCCTATCTCTTCCACAAATGACTGCTGCTACAGTGGAACCCGCTTAAATACAAGGGCCCGGGATCGACCAGCCGGCTTGTCCGTAAGCGGGCATCGGATTTATCCGAGGTAACATTTCGAGGTGATTATTGAAAAGAGACTTGAGTTTAGCTTTCAGTTAGGGGGGTCTTGTCGCTCTCCGAGTTGCACTTATATTGGTTCGACTGTATTCATAAAGCCCGTTTGTTCTTCCAATTGACAGCGGACTATAAATATTAACGATGTAAGTGTTGTTGATGTACGTACAACTCCAATTTTGTTTGGCATTCTTGTTTTATGAGTTATCTGCTACGTCACTCACGAAATAGTTTTTATTAGGCAAGACAGATGCTCTTTTTGTAAAAGAAAAATGCAGGATACTACCACATCTGTTTTGAAAAAATTGCAGCCAACTTTCCTGGAACATAATCATTTTATGGCTAGACTTACTGAAAGAAACGGAAAGTGCTTGCACTGTACTGTTTCGTAAGGATAGTATTGTATGTCTTCATAAAAAAAAAAACGTCCTCCAACCATATGTACGCTCGCAATTATTGTGGTTGTAGCTTTTGTTGTGTTTTTTTTATTTTATGTTCCCTATTTTTGCAACGACGAAAAACTAATGAATCTACAATAGCGCCGTGTTCATACGGGATTAGCTTTGCTCAATTTTTGTTTACGGTGTGCCAAAGCTTTGGTTTTACTTGTTCTCTAACTTCTGTTTTAAACGAAATGGAAATTTCTTCCGTGGTGTGACAGGCATCTCCACTGATATTAACAAATAGCTTTGTTTTTAGTTATAACGGATTGAACATGCACGTTTCAGTCGACATTAAAAATCTTTGTGATCGATATAACTGAGTAAAACATTAAAAAAATATGACAATCAAGTACATATGTTTTGGAACTGTGAAAAAGTCAGACGCTTAATGAATATCAGGAATTCCAAATGGGGAAACTTTCGTCAGAAGAGTACAGCGTGCATGGAAAACAATACGAATAATAAAATAAACTGAATCTAAGACACAATTTTGTAAGAAACGGGTTCTACTAATTCGGTTGTATTGTACTTAGCAAAGCAAAGCTTACGTATTGAGCCACAGGGGTTTAATCATGCCTCTCGAGACTGCTTAACATTCATTAGGCACAATAGGAGCTTCCAACGAATCGCTGTTGAAGTGAAAGGCAATTCATCTACATTTTATATGCATTAGTAATCTACACCATATAATTTTGAGTTTCGCGCCTTTCACCTCGTAAGAGACTGGTTCAAGCCTTTCAACACTTAATCCAGGTTAATCAGCCTCAGGAGGTTCAAGTAGACTTCTGTGGTTTGCTGTGTAAACTTTTTTTTTGCTCAGTATAGTACTGCACAATTTAAGTATCGAGAAATTAAGTAAAAATACTTTCTGTGTGTAGAGTAAAGGTTGAAGGATTATCCAGCCAAAGATACGCTACAAATTCACTGTAATGTAAAAACGTAGAAAAACATTGCGGTTTCCCTAAACATTTACTAGTAAACTAGCCATAATACATTGAAAAAAAGTTTGCCACTTTTTTGTAATTTCCTTAAATAATAATGTTGAAATTTTAATTTCTTAAAAATAATTTCAACTTACACTTTTTTCGATATATTACTATCGATTTGAAATTACGATCACTGACCAAGGGGATAAACGCGTTTCACTACCTAGATTTCGAAGATTACTTATCGTAGACGCAAGCTTCTTCCTTTTTTTTTCTTGCAAGCAAGCAAAGTTATAAGCTGCTGTCAAGCGTGCAGTTCAGCTATAACATTTACGGTAGGCAATTTGTAGCACGCTCGGAGTCGCTGCTATATTCATAAGGAACGTCGCGTTTTGCGCGAAAAAGGGTTGAACTTACAGAAGTCATAGCCGTATTCCATAATTTGTAACTGCTAACCAATATCGACTCGCACGAAACTGCGTCGACTCATTCGCTGCGATTTACTCGTCAAGCGGCACGTTTATTTCGTCACTTAGTATGAAGCTATAGACGAAATTAGTAGTGATGAAAACTGTTCGTGCCATGAATTTAACGTTTCTGACCTTGATTTTTATTGGTAAGTTCAAAAGAACCGATTAAGTCTTGAACTCTTTAAAAAAAAAATCTAAAAGTGTTTCAGCCATTCGGTAAATCAGAAAGTACATTGGGCATGTTTTACGTAACTCATGAAGCCTACTTTGGTTTGGTCACTTTTGGATACAATGTAACCCTTATCACTACGTTGAATCGTCCGCTGAATGGTAGGTTTATTTTTGGATTCTCATGCTATTCTTACAAAGTGGTTCAATTTACGTACTTTAGCTGGAAGTTTGTGCCGCAAACGTTGCACTGAAGTACCAACGTGTATGGCCTATCAGGTTAGAGAATTCTCTAACTATAGCGACTGTACTTTATTCCGGGAAAATTTTTGCACTGGTGCAGTACTAATAAATATTACGGATGGCGTGAAGCCAACGTTTAGTCGCATATGGGAAAAAATGAACGGCGGTCTGTCGGCAACGTCATGCATTTCAATGCAACCTGTGAATATGCCGACTAGCAATACAGCTTCTGTTATTGCTAGTCCGTTCAACGACACTCTCCCAGCCAACTTCACAGAACCCTACGCTCCCAAACTTTGCGTGGATTATCATTTGAAAAATTTCGCTTACAGTATGTGCATTAATAATATAATACCCTGAATGCCTTTAATTTTCTCTTCACGATATTGGTGTTTCAGATGGAGAATTAGTTCCTGTATGGCCCTGGGGTTACAAAAATGGCTCAATCAAAGTTAGATGCTACGGTGCACAAACCGCTATTTTTACGATTGCGGATGACACGAACAATGACAGAGAGTGCTTCTTTTGGGTTCTAGATAAGACGATATTGATGAAACCAAACGCGAGTCAAATTGAACAGTACAGCAGCACTATAAATTTTACATTGCTCTCGTACCTTGTAAACTTGCCTCCTATACCAACCAGAGTCAGGAAACTTACATTTAAATTAATTTGTTGCTGTGGATTGTTCGGTTGGAAAGAATACCAGGAAACGTACGCAACCTTTAACATATCGAACAGTGGTTCGTTACAACTTGGTAATTATCAGGGAGAACTCGGCGACGGATTCACTTCCACAGGCACATTCTTTCCTTTTTCTGCTTCTGGATATTGTGGAAACTTTTGGAAATTTAGCAATAGCAATTCATGTGACCAGAAAACTTACTTAATCCGCCATCAATCGTTTTTTGAGTGGCACACCTTACGCTGGAACGGTAGGCTTTGCACGAAAGCTAAAATGCTATTTGAGTAATAAGCAAAGAAAGTGAAACGTAGTAAAACGTAGTAGCACTGCCATCAGGAATAATCAATTTCTCTTTGTAATTTTGCTACAGTGTGATGTGCGACCTCAGGATTACCGGTTGCCGTGGTCTTCTGATTCCCTTTCCCCCGTATGTTCTTCTCTCGTGTGTTCCATGGTTGAAAGTGGTAAAGCAACAAAAACGTTATCGGTAAAAGTAAAAGAGACTTTTCGTTTACAGTATCACTGTCTCAGCGATAAAGTAAGCGAAAGCGGCTTACAGCGATATAGTAAACGGAAACCCGCTTTTTACTTTTACCAGTAGCGGCTTAGTTTCTTACCGCTTTCAACCCTGGTATGTTTCGCTCTTTTTTTTAGTTTTTCGTTCTTTCATCTCTACGTGTATCCAGAATATTGCACGAGGTTTGGTATTTTCTGAAAGGAATAGAGTTTGACACTTCTGTGATAAAATTCAGCGATAAAACAACGTTTCTTTTCGTCCATTCGTTGTCGCAATTTCGACGTTTCCGTATAACTAGTGTTGTGATAGTTTTCTTTGAAGTTATGCTACCTTATCTCATTTATATGTAGTTTTTACATAAATTTGTATTCACACAAGCGACAACTAATACAAAGCACATGAAACCAGGGAAATTAGAGGTGAACGCCACCAAATTCAACAGCTGCTCAGTTCAAAACCTGAGGACAGTTTCCATCGACATATTCAATACCGTATTGCCGAGTTTATGTTATTTTGCTTTGATACCACGGCCGTTAAGCTTCCGTGAATCAGACTTGTACAGTACTTAACTTGGGTGGAAGCAAGTTTTTGCGTGACGAAAAATTTTCACAAGGACCATTTACTTGTCATACATAATGCGTTGCTTCGTATCACTTTGGTAGCGAGTAGAGTTTCTAAAGAATTTTGATTTATTAGCGCAGGTCTATACCTGTTTGGATTGTATTGTAACTGTTGGACAAGGATTTATACCACGGTAATGACAACGGGAATTTTGTGGGTTCTGGGCTCCAGTTTTCATTGCTCCGCAATGTGTGATCGTAGTCATAAACCTTATTAATTCTTTTTCGTTTAGCAAGTGAAGCTTACTAGCTGTTGTCATGCATGCGGCTCAGTGTAGTAAAATACTGTATAATGCCGGAAAAGTTATAGGATATCGGCAATCATTGCAGTTCTCGGAATCGAGGCATGCTTTTCGGTCGAAGCAGGGCTGAACTCGACACGTAATAGTTAGCAATGTCCGCAGCTTAATACCTAACCAAATATCGATAATCGTGGTTATGCTTATAGAGAAAGTTAAAATATTTCGTCCAGCGATGTTGAAATTTGACTCGATTAGAAACTCTAGACAAAGTCCGTACTGGTCAGATCAAATATATCAATGAGACCAGCGTTACACATCTTACTTTTCCTTAGTAAGACTTGAATAATTTTTTTAATCTTTCACCTCAGCGTACACTACCTGTGAAAAACTTTCCAGCCTTCTAGCAAATCGGAAAGTACCGCCGGATTACTCAACGTAACTCGTGATGCTTACAATAGCTCAATCACGTTTGAAAATAAAATACAGTACAACACGCTTATTGGAAGTCACCAGACAGTCACTACTTAAATGTGCGGAGTATTCAAAAATACAGAGTTGCCTATATAGCATGATTAAACTTAAGAAAGGAAGGAGTCAAAGAGTAAACTATACTGTCCAGTATTTGTAGTTAAATTAGTCAAATCTTTAAAATTCTTTTTTTTTAGAAAAATCCATAATTGAACGCTGTTCTGCATTCTTGTTTCTTGCATTCTATATGTTTTAAAGTCGTAAAGCTGTTCATATGCTAAACAGCCCGTGTTGTCTATAAATCGAAGAGCGATATGAATTGCCTGAAAACCTCTATTTGACTCAGGCGGAAACGTTGAGCAACTGAACCCTGTGTCTCATTTTTTTTTTCTCTCTAAGAGAGTCAGCACATCCACTCGCTGAGCTAGAGAAAAACTTCGTGTTCTTTCTTATGGAAATGTTTGGCTTTCTTCTTTAGCTCTGCTACTAAACGTAAACTAGGCAAATTAACTTAATTGGTAAATCGTCAAAGGGAAAGGGTAAAAGGTGCAGGTGTTACTTTATTTGGGGTGCAATGGCTTTCAAGCATTTCGTGGAATCTTGCGACTTTCTGGTGTCATAAATTATAGCCAAACATCCTTATTCATTTAGACAAAGTTAATCAGCATTGCAACATATACAACGTGACTTAAAAAAAAATTCCAAAAACTCGGAATTATTCAATTATAAGTTATTCAATGAAACGGAGTAAGATTACGCTGAATTCAATGGGCTTAAAAGGGAACCGTCAAATTTCCATTCAATTGTGCGGGTTATTCAAATAAGCTGTATTCCGTTAAGTGGATACCATAGTTAATAATAATAGTTAATATATTGTATCCCTCCATTGGAAGCGGTAAACTTAGTCTTCAATGTATTATAACATGACCAAAAAGTAACATGTTACTCAGCAGTTAGTGGCTCGTGTTTGTATTGCACTGAAAAAGGCTAGTTCTTCCTCCAGTGACGAGACACGTTGTTAGTATTCGGCAGTCAGTCATACGAAAGGTGAGCAATGCTCAGTTTCTTTCGGTGTGACCCCAAGCTCGCTGTAATTTTTACACCATTCAGTAGTCCCCAGCTCCAATAAAAATATAACCGATACGTTTTCCGCGCACAGGCAGAAGAAGTGAGAAAAAAAGTTTCACTGACTTTTTGTCTTCCGTGTAATGACAAGGTTTATCTTTATAGCTGACTGAATCGAATATCGATCTTAATTCTATCAAGGGACATTATAGCCTACTTATCTTTGCTCATCAAGAAAACTAGTCTTTATAACGTGCATAAAACTTAGAATGTCTTTTGTGTTTCACATGCGAAGCTTATAACTACGGGCATACATGTAGGTCAAGACGTTTACGTTTTGCGACAGAATTTCCATCAGGGGATGGGAATTGTTACCACTCTGTGAAACAAACCTTGTTTATCGATCGAAGCGGGGTTGAACTTGCAAGAGTTATGGTCATGTTCAGCAGTTTATCGCTAAACTAATATCGACAAACATGATAACGCCTAATTTTAACGAATATTCTGCCCAGTGGTGTCCAGATATACCTCATTTGCTTCGAAACTTTAGTCGGAGAGGGTAGTGGTGGGAAAGACATCTCCACGATGAACTTAATCTTATTTGCTGTGTTGTATACGGGTAAGAGCTAGAAAAATGTTTAACTATTCGTTGAAAAAAGCATTTGGAGAAGCTTTTCAGGCATTTTGCAAACCAGAGACAACCACCGGATTCTTTTATGTAACCCATCCAGCGTACAATGGCTCGGTTACGCTCGGAAATAATATAACCATAGTGAAAAAATTAAACTCGTCTTTGGAAACTGGCAAGCAACTCTTTTGTTCTTTTGTACATTCTTAAAGCCGAGTTTTAGGGAAGAGTTCATGTCGAAGAGATTGCACCCGGGACGTACAGTGTTTGGCTTACCAGTTTGCAAGATTCACAAATTACACCGAATGCACGCTTTTCTCCGACAATATCTGTGCTAATGGGAGTTTATTTAGTATGAACGTGACCTCAGATTTCAAGGAAAGTCTCATATGGGAAAAAATTAATGGTACACAGCCAGCAATGTCTTGTTTGGAGAAGCAGTTGAAGAATTTGCCGCAACCCGACATCGCTGCTATTTCTGCGACAGTCAATGATAGTTTACCAGCCGATTATCCAAAAAACTCTTCAGCTCCGCGGCATTGTAAGGATTACTTCGATCGAGGCTACAAATACGGTAGAAACAAGCCAATTTTCACATTTTCAAAATATTAAGTGTAATTTCATAATTATTATTGTTTTTGATACATGCATAGATGGAAACCTAGTACCTGTGTGGCCCTGGGGTTATGAGAATGGTTCCGTTACGGTCCAGTGCTACGGGGACTATACAGCATTTTTTGCCACTTATTATTTTGAGGTCTTTTTACAAAAATTATATTCCGTTTGGGTTTTGGGTAAAAAGACGATCTGGCCATCGACACAGGTTGAATTTGATAATTACATAAGTTCGATTAATTTTACGTTGTTGTCGAAGATGGTTAATGTAACTACTTCTACTCCCAGGGAAATTATGTTCAAAGTAACATGCAAGGTGTGCGAATTGGGTTTTCAATGTTGGCCAGAATATAAAGCTCTTTATTCAAACTTTAACATACTACCAAACGGTACATTGCAACTTGGAAATTTCACAGGAGATAAAGATGGCTTAGGTTCAAACGTTCAGTATGACTTTTCTGCTTCTGGATCTTGTGGTAAATTTTGGAAGCTATCATTGAATGATTCATGCTCTCAGAAAACTTATTTATTCCGTTTCCAGCAGTCTGGTGTAGGCTTAAAATGGGACAGCATGTATTGTACGAAAGCTATAATTATGTTTAAGTAGAACCCTCCATGGAATTTGGGCTTAAGTCATTGGCATTTCTAATTTTTTTTGCTACGGGATTCACAAACACGAAAACAATAAATATAAACTGTTAATAAATTAAAAAAAGGATACAAAAGGATAGTATTTTAAACTATTTCATAGCCAGTAAGCTTGAAGCTTTAAATGATGTATCCGTTAACTGCAAACCCAAATCAGAATTTGCTAACGTTTGCTTACTTTAATTTGCCTGCTGTTCAGCATCGTCTAGTATCTGTTTATTGCGTGTTTTTCGCGAATTTGGGGCTCAGCCCTAGAGCTTCGCCGTGGCAAGATTCAAGCCTAATTAAACGAAACAGTCAGGTTCCTAACCTGTTGCTTTGTCAAATCGTTAGTCTACGGCATTAGATGTTTCGACGTTTCTACTGTCAGTCAATGATAGAAATTGTAAATTATACATCAAACCTCTAAAAATACCCTTGCACTGTAATCGAAGCACAGAAAATAAGTTGACTCTATAATTTTGCTTGTAATCGTTTTTGCACGAAAATACATTCAATCATGATTGCCACCTTCAAAGTTTTAAGCGTATTTATCCACTTTCTACTGTATACAAAGTTAAGCGAAGCTTTCTGCATTAGAAATCAGCGACGGCAGCACCACTGACGCCAGATTGTCTTCATTTTCCGCTTCTTCAGACTGACGGACGGAATCACAGTTGACTTCACGGACTGTAGTCCAGACTTCATCTTCGACGGGATTTGACTCTTCCTCTGTTACTCCACTCCCCTCCTGCTGGGGCTCTACAATTCTCACCGGTCCCCGCGCAGGAAAATGCTTGCCACTTTGTCGCATACTTGACCTCAACAATCTCGTAACCTCAGCCGCTGTCAAGGGCATCGCTGACGTCGCACTAGCACCACTACTGGAGCTATCAGTCGTATTTTCCTCCCTTTCGTTCACTACACCCCGTACAAAATTACTTCCGTTCTGCTCTCCCGGAGCATCAGTTTCCACCAAACACTCCTCCCTGGCCTCATTCTCCTCTGTAAGAGCACTCTCCTCCCTAGGCGCATTTTCCATCTCCACGGACGTATAATCCGGCAAGTGTGACACGGAGTTAACAGTCAGCGCATTAATATCGGAGTATTCATCAGAGTGCGCCCTTGGCCGAGACCCGAGCTCCAACTCCGCTATACTCGTAACGGTTTGGTGCGTTATATCTCGAATTTGCCGGAAACTTCGACGAATGCTCTCCCGTAAAAGTTTTGCAATTCTGGCCCCTGTTGCGGTGTTGTACGTCGGGGGCGGGGTATACTTCGGAGGAGGATCAGGAGCAACAATTGACAGCGGAGATGGCGAGCGTGAACGCTCCTCTCTTGCTCGCGTTCTTGCCCTTCGCGGGAGAGTGTCCTCACTCTCAACGTCGCTCTCTTGAATCCCTAAGTTTGGTCTATAAAGTAGTTTGATTCTCTGTGAAAATAACACAAAACGTAAATTGTACGTTGCATAAAATGTTAAGAGTTACCAAACTTACTTCAAACAAATCTGACGGTCCAGAACACAAATACCGAAAGCACTGAACCAATCCAGCGAGAGGTATAAGTAGCAAAGGAATCATCTGGATGGCACACGCCATTTTTCTAGCCCACGTTGGCCAGTACTTGTACCCAACTTCAGCGGTCCAGACAAATACCCGGCTAAAGTCGCCCGTTTTAAACGACGAAATGGCAAGCACCTTAATTCGTAAATACAATTGCTAAGCTGATATACAGAAAATGGCTTTTTCTATGGTTCCGTACCACTAAAGCGATAGGGAGAACAATACTCCAGCAAAAGGTTAACAAGGGATTACACCAGTTGCTTAAGCATCCCGAACCAGTAACTAATACGGAGACGATATTTTCCGCATTGTAGGGCCGCCCACGCACTATAAGAACGGCGGAGATTTGTACCACGTAAAGAATCATTAGCCACCAACCGGTTCCAAATGCGTAATCCACCAGGTACAATATAGTAATGCCCATCTATAACATAAAAAGTACAGATTAGTTAGTACACAGTATTTTATTGTTCGCACAGTTGCACGTAAGGAAAAGATAAGAACAAATGATAATTTAACAGACAAAAGCTCTTGTTCAAGCGACCAAAAAATATACAACTTACAGATACAAGTCTGGAAACAGTTCAAAATAAACATTGCAAGATTTAGAAAAATGACGAGTTTCCATTAAAGAAATTATTGTCGTTAAGAAATCATAACAGTCTCACTGTTTCCATTCCGTATTTCCGAAAAAAAGAAACGTCAAAAGGCAGTGATGAGACCGTAGCGTATTCCTTTGAGTGTTTCACATTCAGATGGCAGTCCAAGCTCGTGTTCGTTCTTAAATTGGCTTGTCATTCCGTGACAGACCGTAACCCTTCAAATTGGGGTTGCTGTCAATCGTGCCAACTTATCTTAATGAAGTGACTATTTTGTAGTGGTGACTAACTAAAGCTTTAAAACTTGAGTTCTAACTAGGATTAAGGATTTTTAAAGTAAAATAACAGGAATTCGAAGAAAGAATAACGAGAAGACTTGGTCGCTTATGCTGTCATCATTAAAACTATTTTACAGAGCCCTTTCGTTTCACAGGTGTCTTACCTCGGTAGCAAAAGGGAGGCTAAGCAAAAATCCAGCTGCACAAGTAAAAAACGTAATCGTAGTTTCCCAAGCTTTGAGGCAACAGGACCGGAATGAAATAATCCCGTTAACGACACCGTACCACAAGACGACTTGCTGTCCGATACCAAAACTGATGACCGATAAGTAGAAAAGTACTGTCCAAAACGGCGACAGATCATTAGGACCCAAGGCAGAAATCAAAGCTGGGAAGATTTCGGTGGTAAATCTCAAAGGATTATATCCGGATACCAAAGATTGAGGAATGCTCGCGTCACGAGACTCTATCTCCACGCCCATGATATACGATGTGTGAAGGAGTTGACGGCTCATGATAGGTGTGTTCCGTTCCGTTGTCAGAAATTTGTAAAAATTTTGCGTTTCTAAACATTTGTAAGAATATTACATTAAGCTGTACATTTGGTTCCCCAAATAGATAAAAGAACTTGACATTACCATAAGAGCTTGCGTAATACACGAAATTACGAGGACTAGCACCGAGTATTTGTATGCAAGCGGATGCTAAAAACCCAGACAAAAGTAGAATCAAGAAGGTCATCAAGATGACAGCAGTCGTATCTCTGCGAAGACTATGCTTGTAACGATTATTTGCAGTAATTTGCATAACGACAGGGCCAAGTAACGCCCACGTGAAGAAAACTTCCCTAGCAGCCACAACCCACGCCTTTAGACAAAAAAAAAAATATAAAATAAACCACTGAATATATTTATATAATTTGAAATTATTTTAGCCGTACCGTGGAGTTAGTAAAAAATTCCGTCCACGCGGTTTGGTTTAGCATTCCGTTATTGCCAACTGGCGCTGGGTAAGACGAGGTTAACCCCAGAATTTTAATACAGACCATTAAGTATCCCAATATAGGAAAAATGCCAAAGACGTAGACCACTTTGCCATACGAGCGAATGCCTTTGCCCAACGTTACAAAGACAATTAACCAAATCACAGCCAAATTAAACGCCGTTTCAAATTTCAAGTTCATAAATTCCATTGGTGGACTATCAAGCGTTCCCGGCGTTCGCTGAAGGACACGACCACTAAAAATAAAACCAGTTTTAATAAATACGTGGCTTAACAAGTTTTATTAAAAAAGTGAGCCCATTATCGAGATTAAAACAGTAATGCAGTGATTTTGCGGCATCCGATAAATTTGTTGATGAATCGGCTTTCAGAATGATGAGCAAACGTGTCCAAGTCTATTAGGCGACTTCCAAGAAATAAATTTATTTTTTTCTTACTTGAAGTAGTCTGGGATGTTATCTTTTAAGGCATTGCTTTGACTTATAATAGCACCACATTGATGAGTCCCGTCGGCGCACTTTTGCCAGCGGTAGCGATCATCAGGAGAGATAAAAGAATCCCGGAAATAGAAAAAGAGCCACGCTAAGAAAAGGAAATCATCCAGACAAAAGAACAGTTAACGGTATACTTTAGGTAATTGCTGGTTTTCGTGTTTTGACTTACCTACACCTACAACGGTGTATAACCCGAGGAAGATCTGCGCCACCAGAAACGAAATGCCAACTCCCTGAAAGAATTAAATGTTTCAATTTTTCTCCTTCAAGTTTTCTTTAAAAAAAAAAATCACACATTTTTAGTTTGGCGGCTGCATTCATTCTAACTATACACGGATTGCGAAACGAAATCTCCGAGAATGTAACTTAGCGAACACAAAATTTAAGTGCAAGGGTGCAAGAGCCACGCGTTTTGCGCCTTTTGGGGTGCGGAACACGCTGTGACGAACCTGAAGCTATTTGTTTACTTATTATGTATTGATTGTCTGGTGGTGTTTACATGAAAGAGTATTTTTATGAAAATTTATTTTTCAAGAGAAAGAAAACTGAAAAACTGAGTCATAACTATTATATAGCGATGAGACCTGATCTCTTTAGAGTTTCAGAGGTGATTCAGCGAAAGCCACGTCATTTTGCAGCTTGTACCTTAAAGATGGGTGAAAGCCGCCACATCCGTATCGTTCCTGATCCCAAATACTGGCCTAAGCAACCTTGAAAGCAGTAGAGCGGGATACCAAATACGAAGGACAAGATAATGAATTCGATGAGAAAATTTCCTAGAGAGATAAATTTTTTTTTATTCATGGCCAAAGAGGGTCAATTAAAAGACTTGTGCTCGTCAACTTACCTCCATATTCGACCGTGAGTAGAGCAAACCGGTCTATGTTGAACAAACCCAAGGTGCATGCCAATGATGCAAAAAACGCTGAGCCTTTGTGCTGCCAGAGACCAACCTGATGCCGACGAGATTCCTCTTCCGGATCCACACTGCTTTCGGAACTTCTTCTTCTTATCGAAAAAAAGCAGCAATGAAACAAACAATTTGACTCAAAAGCTGTCTAGATTGACTACGTGCTATAAGGAAGGTATCAGTACTTAAAAAAAAATAAGGAAACACGACCTTGAATTTGTCCTCTTCCACGTCTCGTGTTAGTTCAAAGCAAATAATCATGAAAGAATACGTGTCTTGTATATTGACATGTCTGAAGAACTGTAATGAAGAAAGTAGAACTCTTATCTGTACGCCATGTCGGTTCCGAGAAAATGAACATACAATTCATCTATTTTTAAAAAATAAGTGTCTTGAAACTTCCAAGACCAATCGATTATACAGAGCGACGAAAAAGCGTGTTTAACCTTATTTAACAGCCAAAACCAGTAAGCTGATACACACCGTAATTTAAACAGTAAATCTCTGTCGCCGTTGTTATTTTAGATGAGTTTTTCATTAGTGTACGAAACAGGGCTTTTAGTTTTGTTCCGACACCAATATGTACACCCAATCTCTCATTTGAATTTGCGCAAAAAATTAACGCTGTTATGTCATGAATGATTCCATGAACATTGTTACTACTTTTCAAACTTGTTATTGTAGTAGAATTCAACAGTTGCATCTAATACTTAATGGATGACGCAAGAAAGAAATTTGTGCTTAACTATATATATTCACGGTAGCACGACTTCGGAAATAAAACTCGAGGAGCGTGACTATTTGCCATGAACGGTTTGGCGTGTAGGAAAATCTATGAAAAAAACTGTTTCGAAAAAGCTACAAATTTTCTCCCAATTCCTACAACACTGTCATACAGAGGAAATATACCCTAAACAGCCTCAAACAATAATGAGTATTATCGTCTGAAAAATTCATGATCGTCAATCAAAAGTCAACATTATTTAACAAATTTGCTTGTGAAGTGGCAAAAACGTAAAGTGCTTGAAACGAAGCGTCAAACGGACGCTGACAGGTAAATCTGTAATCCATTGAATTTCTATCTCGCACTTTCCTCACATACGACAAAAGGTCTAACCAGACTTCCAATATTTTCCGGATTCATAGAGCAAGTAGCGACTAGTTTGGGTCAGTTTATTGAAAACGAGTATGAGATGCACTAAAACGCTTCTAATTTGCATTTTACTAACAACACGTGCTTTATGAGCGATGACCGAAAGCTAAGTCAAGGAAGCTTGGGGCAAAGTTACTCGTCAACAACTTCGTCACGGTTTTGTGAAGTAGGAGCGAGACCAAATCTGGCTTAGAAGGTTTTCGTGAATGGTAAAGAATGTTAACTGATTTTTGAGAAGGAATTTTGGAGGTCATATACTAGAACGGACATGAAAACATGTCCTTCTAAGAAAGCTTTGAACCTTCTTTTTCGCCAAGTGTTGACAAAAGTGCTTTTCAAGAACGAGAGATTCTATCTTTAAGAGAAACCTTTCAGGGAGTTGCAGTGATTCATGGAAATACGATTTCAGGTACAAAAACGTGACATGCTATTAACATCTAGGCAATGTCCAGCTGAAATGAAACTAAGAAAAAAAAGACACTGCAAGAAAAGCACATTTTTACACAAATCTTTAACCACATGAAATTTAACAGCTCAGAAAAATGGAAATTTATGATTCGGTCCTCCGTTTTCTCGACATGCGCTTAAGTTAAAGTTACGGTGAAGATAGGGCACCTAAGACTAAATAACGAAAAGAACTCGCATTAACGATTTCGCAAATGCTCCTACAGTGTTCGCATGACAAGAAACAAAATAAGACTTCTACCGTTTTCACTCGATTCGCTACTTGCAGTGCGTTTACATTCAATTCACAGTTCGTAAAACGCTCTGACGGTCTTCTATCCCCCCACCATGAATTAGCGCAAAGATGACGTCTTAGTGTGGACTATAGAACACTTGCTCCATTTTTTCAGCCAACTCAAATAACTCTAAATAGACCAAAGACCTGTTCCGGTTTGATAGTAACTGTTTTTGCAGTTTCGTGGTTCCTCAAAAAAGGCAATCAATAGGCCTACCTCTTTTCTGAGGGAAAATAGCCATCCTTTCGTCGTTAGCACCAATTGATACACTCTTTCAAGTTCCTCGTTTGTCACGAAACCTTGGGCATAAGAGTGTTGCATGTCTCAGGTGAGTACTTGTATACTTAATTATTTTTTGCTTATTTTCATCCTTGTACTACATCTTGGGTGCTAATGGTATTGTACGGTACCTTCTGCGATGATGGGATCGACGTGCTCCTCTGGACGCGGAAGTGGAATTCCGGCCATGCTCGCGGTTATGGCCTGTATTTGCGCGACTGAAGCGATCACGGTTTGACCTCGACCTTCGAGCCGAAGGTCGTTCATGATTTCCTCTCTCATTTGTCCCAGAGGCTTGACTTCTTTCCTCTCTTCTCCGGCGTCCAGCGCGTCCTTGCTGCCGTTCAGCACGTCGAGACGACTCATTAGCTGACAATGTGTTCGTCGACGTTGGTGAAGTCACGCTGGCATAATCGCCCGTTAGGGATAACGAGGCTTGGGTCACCGTAAAGCGAGAAATTTGCTGCTGTGGTGGCGATGGTTCCGCTACTGCAGGTCCGGAACTCGGACTATGACTCAGTACAGTGTTCATTAAACTCGTCACTAGAATTTGGTTCGTTTGTGGGCTCACTGAAGCTAAGCCGGGCATTATCCTATTGTCCTCGGACTGACTTGGCGATTCTGCACGATTCGTATGGTTTTGGGACATTCTCATGGGGGTGAGTCGCCGCATGGATTGTCGTAAACTCCATGGTGTATACGCCGGAGGGTCTTCAGCAGGTTCCACCGTTGTAGGAATGGTAGTGGGGCTAGATCCTTGCGTCACCCGATCCTGGGTCGGTGTAACAACATTCTGCGCGGGAGACGCAGATCGCTGAGCTAAGGCACTAAAAGCAAACGTGATGTCCTCTGCGGAACTTTTGCTTCCCAGCCAAGCCAAATTAACCGCACCTTGGCCAGCTGTGGGAATGCTGACAGGATTGTTGTTATTTGGCGGTTGATGGGCATTGTCGGTAGTTGCTGCTGCAATTCGGGATCCTTGAGAGGGCGGATCATGGAACGATAAACGACGCAAGATTTTCCTGGTCGGTTTCACTAATCCCTTCCCTGCACTGGCCACCCTGCGAAATGGTGAAGGATCCATGTTCGATGCAAATTTCGGATAAAATGGATAAGGCCCAGTGGGAGATGGATGGTCATGCAGTCAAATGCCTTTGTTTCGTTCAACCACTTGACATGGAAGCAGAAAAGCACCGTTGGTAGGTACCATTAGCGGGACTTTTGCACGTGTGTGTTCGGAAAGGCTAACGGCAAGCAAGTTGAACTTTAAATATCCGTTGAGTTTAAGCGTCTGGTATTTTAGCAGGATCGGTACTTTCCATCGTGAACTGATCTAGAAAAACATAAATAATTATTAGTGCTTCTAGGACCTGCGATGTCACAATTTTTTAGGTATTTTGTAAACTAGGTGAAGTTCGCTGAAAAAGTAAAATGTTTCCTAAGGGGAAATCCTTGTGCGTGATGTTCCGCGCTTGGCACGAAGTGTTTGTCTTCATAGAGATGCATTGCAATTAGTTACACGAAAAAGCTCGAGAGTCGCTGCGATTTTTTTAAACAGATATTTGAAGTGTTGGCTAAAGTAGAACCAAGAGCTCGCTATGTAGCAATCTTTGTTCTTAGAAAAGTTGACAGCTCACTGCGTCATAGTAGAAATCGCGAAACTCGTGACAAAATCTTAGACTAAATATGAATTGTTGGATGCAATTCGGTCAAGGCTACAAAATAACTCAACAGCTTGTTAACTCAATAGCGAACAAAGTTCTCTTTATGGTGTTCTTATCTCTGGTTTATTTTACGTTCAGGCTTTTTCTCTCTGCCTAACTAATCTTTCATTCATCAGGTTGGCTTGGGAACACATTCATATGGTAGCCAATAAGTCGTATAAATTAGTCCTTTTAATCTACACTGCATAGCTTTACCGACATTTCCAGGCTACAATACTTTGTTACGCTAGCCGCATGATAAGTTTGGGTAAAACGCAACTTACGTAAGAAAGAAAGCAAAGGCCTTGAATAAAGAAACGGTTAAAGATCCCTGTTTGATGTGTTTTATCTCCTTTCATTTGTATGGAACTCTGAACACAAGCTCAATTGATGCTCTTTAAGACGATTATCAAGGTGGTGTTTAATATAATCAAAGATATTTTTTAATGAAAAATTCAGTGTTGTAAAACAACAAAATCTTACTTGATAAGTGAAAGGGAAGTACTAATGAGTCATAGGAAGTGTCAAATCGCTGGTTTCAGCCTATTGAATAAGTCATGACAAACTTTGCTTAACTTTATGTGATAACTCGTCTCGGAACTTACATTGACCGTATTAAATTTAGCAAATTTACGACTAATCCCTTCGCTTTCTAAAGGATTAGTCGTTCAATTATTTGACTTGCCAAGCAAAGGGAAAGCGTTTTGGAGTTACAGAAGCGTGAAACCGCGTGCAATTCTTGCAATTCCAACAAAAAGCCATGACTGATGATTCAACTATTCAGGTGGACGGAGTAAATTGTACTGTAGTCGATTTTACTGGTACTTTTAAGAAAAAAAAATCACGGCCAAGTAATGAACACTTAATAAGTACTATATCAATCGTGCTTTGCATGACAAGTTGTTTCTGAACTCGTGAGTAATTAAGCACTTTCATAAGGAGTTTACGCGTGGTTTCGAGTGTACGCAGGTTTTCTGCGTAAAACGAGGGCAAAGGGCAGAGTTACGAGTAAATCTCTGTCAGTTCAACTTACAAAAGCTTAAGATAGGGTTCAACAAGCTTTTAAGGGTACATAGGCACCTTTCTAAACTTATTTGGCCGTTGCGATAACCGCCAAGCCTTAAAATCTTATCTACGGTAGGAAATCCTCTAAACCCTTTCCAAACTGCTGTAAAACCACTTGACTCGAATAAATAGGCTACTTACGTAATAAAAACAGCCGTCCGTCGTTGACCACGGGGTAAAAACAACCTACAAGAAAACTCAAAGGAAAACTCCTTTGCTTTCCAGTTCACCTTGAAAAATTCGTGCAACGCTGCTGTCGGAACTTGAATGTATATGTACTAGGGAACTTTGACTGAAAGGTTCATGAATAAGCGGAAGTGTACAATGGAAACGGATCATAAACCACTGTAGTGTACTCGAATATGAACGTAGTCTTGACTAAATGTTGCTGACACTGAAATGCAATGGCTAAGTTCACTTCCACATATTAATCCCAGAAAGTTCGAAGCAACACGCAATTTATTAAATAGCAATGTTATGCAAGTGAAATTTTGGGGCGTTTTGTAGGTTTCAAGGGGGGAGAAACGTCTGTCGCAAACCTCACCTTTGAACAGTATTTCCAATCCTTGATTTCGTAGTCACGTTTCCCCCAACTTGCCCACTTGAGACCAAAAAACCACACACAACATACACACTTGCTCTGTTCCGCTATGTTCCACTCTTTGTACTGAACGAAAAGTGTCGGACGCCCAGGTTTCGTTTCACTGAAAAAGTCCCTGGGTCGTGAATACGTTAGGAAGGTTTGGGGTGTTGGGCCGCGGGCGTCGACAATACTAAAAAAGAACAGAGGGAATGAGAGACCTTCCCAGCGACCCGCTGCTGCGAGTGCTACGAAGGTCTAGCTCCGAAACGCCAAAACGTGCGAGCTTGTAGTTGCACAGGCGGTGAATGGCCTCCAGAACGGGCATCACCAGGTAGACAAGTTGGGTGGACTTGAAGCTGTAATCGAAAACACCGTTGGCGCCCAGCCCTTATCCTTTACTCCGTGCACATTTTACAGCTGCCGGATGCTTAGGAAGGTAGAAAATACCCCTTTTAAATATTTGAGGGTGGGTATCGAATGGCATACGAAGTCGGGAAATAGCAGACCTGCTATTAAACGAGTTGATCCGTTTTAATAATAGCTCGTTTTGTTGCAAACTCGTATAGAACGACGAAAGTTGTGATCCAAACTTAATGGTGAGGATAAACTAGTTCTATAACCAAGTGTGTACAAATCACGCGTTTGAAAGCTCCGAACATATACAGTATGAACATTTGACGTTTGTATTTAGTGGACAAAGTGAATTTGTTTTCAACTAAACGCACTAGTCTCCCATTACTTTTCTCACTTTTAGTAACACTTTAAAGGCATTCAGACGTATTGGACAGTCGATTGAAATGTTTTCTGAAATCAGGTTATAATGAATTCACGATACTTGCGTGTTCAGAACATGTCTCATTATAACGCACCACCTCTGGCTCGTTCGCGGGTTGATGGCACTGCGAGCCGCTTAATTTACGTAAGCACTGTGTGTTTTGAATGGTGGCGGTACTTTAGGCCGAAACTGGTCAAAGAATAATGCAGTAGAACCTTGTTATACTTTGTATAACCTTATTGTAGCCAACTGTTGTTATACTAGACAGGTTTTATGGTCCTGAGTTATGCACATTGACAGGTACAGCGTCTGAATTAACGAACTTCTATATAAACCAGCGGACTTCATGTTCCCGAGATGTTCATTATAACGAGCTTCTACTGTATTTACAAGAATAGACTGTGTGGGATATTTAGTAAGTAAGTTAAATTAAATTACGCGTACGCCGATGACAGGACAATCTGAGCTTAGGACAGCTTAGACAAAAATAGAAGAAGACGGTGGGGTTAAAACCCCTAAATCATGAGCGCAAGTAGCGTGGACTTCTTCGCTATAACAGTCGAATGGTTTGTGAGTCTTTTGGAACGATAAGCTTTTATTATGACTCATAATCGCGGTTTTGTAAAGTTTTATGTAAAAACTTACATATTTAGTTTTCGAAAGAGCTTAAATGCTTTACTTTTTCGTGAGGCAAAAAATCACAACATTTATTGATACCGCCACACTCAGCACTATTTAGAACAACAGTTTAGCAAAAGAGCTTTAAAGTCGGGAGGACGGTTTTCTAGTTTCTCACATCAGATTTTTCGCCTTGACTTTAGCTTTGAGGACAGCAACTTTTACGCGATTTCAATAACAGCGACACATGATTTCAATAACTACGAGATAGTTGCACATTTTCCCCCACGAAATGCGGAATGCGTGGTATTGAGATTACCTAAAGATTTTTGTTTTACAAGATGTTAGTCTCACTTTTGGAAATTGATTCAAACGCACAAAAAAATGCTAAACACCAACATACTCATAAAATCAACAATATTTTACTATCGCCAAAGTAGGGTACATTATTAAACTTCTTTTGTCAGATCGTTCGTACTAGCACCGTATAGTACTGGCCATAAGCGCATTAGCTCCACCGTAGCCTGAGTTCCTAACACAGCGTTTTCAAGACACATACTGTCGGAAAGTTACATGCTCCCACGTGCAACGGGTGTTGATGCAATTGAAGTTTCCATAGACAAGGTTAAGAGTTGGACCTTCTGTGATGTATATAACAAAACTCTGTAGTATTGAATAAACTAATGTGTAAGATGGCACAACATACACTGACAATGACACTTACGTAATTAGATGCGTAAGATTATTCGTCATATTATCCAACAAAAAGCATCTCACAGAACATGTAATAAAAGATGAACTGGCTCCCACGCCTGTCAGTATGGAAATATACTTAACCTACGCCGTCGATCACACATTTGTAACCAATCACACGGACACCACCTGTCAAAAATTCTATCCTATCATCGGATCATTATTATTGGATTAATTAGCTTTGACGAATGAGGTAGTCTACTACGAAACAAGCTTTCTTTTCGACTTGTATTGAGTTGGTAGCTTCCGTTTTCCTTTGTCTATTTTAACTTTCATTCAATTTTATTTATTAAATTTACCGTCATGTGCACTGGTACGTTGCCTTTTTTTCCTTTGTTTACTGAATTGTCTTTGAAGTTCGAGTTTTCAGTTTCAATGGTTATTGGACTTCACGGGTGGCTTAATTTCGATCCGACTGTTCGAATTCCGTTAGTTTCCTTTCAAGCAACTGAAGATCCACACGGTGTTTCATAAGAAATTTACCCTGGAAATGGAAAACTGGGATTTCGTAGCGATACAGACCAAACCATTTCCGGTTTTCTGGCCGGCTAATATCGACTTCACGGAACGTGAAACGATGCTTGAGTCCACTTAGCGCTTCTTTGGCTTCGTCACAAAGCGGACAAGGATCTTTGGTGAAAAGCGTTAACACCGGCAGATTCCCAACATGCTTCGTTTCCTCCCTGCAATCAAAATTTACCCATTTTTATCCCCCTACAACAAAGGCATTTTTTCCATAAAAATGCTGCAGCTTCTGTATTCAATTTTAGATTCAGTACATTGATTATTGTTTCTTTTCGTCACAGGCTATAGACACCGTTTTGAAGTTTCAGTTAAAAAAACACTTACAGTTTCTCAATGAGGATGGCAGAAGCCCCGCCTCCGCCGTTGCATATTCCGGCCAAGCCTTTCTGACCAGGTTTCAGGGCGTAAACCAAGTGGGTAATAATACGACAGCCAGACATTCTATTCAAACAGTAGAAACACTAAAGAGTTAACACGGGGAACGACAATTTTTTTTTCTAAATTGGCAACCCGCGTAGGCTTACACCCATTGCGGTGTCTATACAATTTAACAATAATAAAAATTATGAAATAAAAGAAAATAAGTCTGACAACTCAGTAAAGGGTAAAAAAAACGAAAATAACCTACCCAATAGGATGTCCCAAAGAGATTGCACCTCCATGTACGTTCACTTTGCTAGGATCAATATCCAGCATACGCATATTGGCAATCACTACTGTGCTAAACGCTTCGTTAATTTCCCACAAGGCAATGTCTTCTTTGCGGACTCCAGTTTTCTCCAACAACTACGTTTGATATTAGAAGACATTAAATTAACCAGCTCATATCTTCAAAATATCAACGAAATAAAGACTGATAGAATAAATAAAAAAATATAAATGGTTGAATAATTACTAAAAACTAAGGGATAAGCTAGCTGAAGGCTTACTTTAGGCACAGCCAAACCAGGAGCAATAGGGAAGTCAATAGGATCTGTGGCGGCGTCCGCAAATCCTAAAATGCGAGCCAAAGGTTTGACACCCAATCGCTGTGCAGCTTTGTCCGTCGTCAGCACGCACGCAGCGGCTCCGTCACTCAACACGGAGGAATTACCGGCCGTAATCGTGCCATTTTCTTTCTGTGCAAGACCCAACAGTAATTTAAGCCTTGTTAGTCCTATTCAAAGCTATCAAGTTACCTGAAACACGGTAGCTAACTTGGTGAAACGATCATAATCAACGCGCTTGTACTCTTCATCTTCGGTGACAACCAAGTCAGGTTTTCCTGAAGATTTTGAAACGAACATGTTAATTATTTTCTCTATTTTTTTAATTTGACGATGTTATGCATTGTAGATGATTTAGTAAATAAAGTACTACATTTACATAATACTTGAGATCCTTTACCTTTCTTTTGAGGCACACGGACGTGCACAATTTCTTCTTTAAAATCACCGCTAGCGTACGCTGCTGCGCTGCGTTTATAACTTGAAATTGCATACTCGTCGGTTTCTGCACGAGTGATGCCCATTTTCTTGGCTGTGTTCTCGGCGCAGTTACCCATGTGAATTTTGTTATAAACGTCTGTTAAACCATCAAAGGCAACGCCGTCAATGAGCTTTGCACCACCGTAAGGTACTTCGCCTCGGGGGAGGTAGAACGGCACATTGGAGAGAGATTCCATTCCACCAGCGACCATAACTTCTTGTGCACCGGTTTGTAGATTCTGCGCAGCCAACATGACAGACTTCATGCCAGAAGCGCAAACTTTGTTGATTGTCGTTGTCGGAGTATGTTTCGACAATCCTAGATTTCATACGATTAGTTTCTAACACTTACGTACAGCTGTTCGTTTTCAATTGGTATTTTTGCTCTTTAAAAAGCATTTTTTTTAGTATTTAACTTGTGTTTTCATGCCAAATTTTTATGAAAATTAAATTAAATAATTGTGGTTGTAGCAGCGAACCATCTTACCAGCAAACAAAGTGGCTTGACGACTAGGGGCTTGGCCTTCGCCTCCTTGACATACATTTCCCATGTACACTTCTTGGACGGCTTCTTTCGGAATTCCTGCTCTCTCCACGGCAGCCTTTAATTAATCAAGAGTAATTTTCGATGGAACTATAATAAGAAATGGGAAAACCAAACCTCAATAGCTGTAGCGCCTAATCTGACAGCTGGAATTGAAGATAAGGCACCGCGAAAACTACCAATAGGAGTACGGGCAGCTCCGACGATTAAGACTTCATTGAGGTTTACATTTTGCGCAGGTGATGATGAAAAACATCTCAGGTTATGTTGGCTAACAAGGCGGTTTACAGAGTTCTGTGATAACAACTATCTTTAATGATAGACCAAAATAAAAAATAAGCATTTACTGTAGTAAAACGGGCTGAAGTTAACATGATAATTGTGACTTTACGCAAAACTTAAAATTTGTTTACAAAATGTATTTTCTTCAGACGGAAATGAGAAAAGCGACAACATGCGACTGCGGAAGACAACTCATTCTTGAGCGCGTGAGGTTGACGCTTTCGCCATCTGCATGCTGGAATGAACGAAAAGTAAATTTGTCGTTGAAAACGTGTTGAAATGGAGATGCGTAGCCTATGTAAGCTTTTGCTTATGCCATAAGCCAAAGCAGGTATTTTTATTTTAAAATTCCGTCAAAGCCAATTACTTTACCGAGAAGAAAAAACGAGCTAAAAAAGAACAAAGTCGTCCGTAACTAATAGGAGGGGTCAACTTGGCATTCATAGGCTGTTTTCTACATTCAAGTCTTAACTCTATCGTAATGTGTATCAAACGATTGACCGAATTGCAATGAAGACCTCTTCACAAATCACTTAAGTACCTTTTTCGTCAACTGGGGTAACTTTGAACGTTCTGTTCTGTAGGAAATTAACTAAAGAACTAACGTTTTGTACGAAACTAACTGAAGGAAGTACCCAGAAAACTGCCGGAAAATCTCAGCAGTCAGCTTCAATCAATCTTGTGTACCATTCAGTTATCCGTTTACAAGCATTTCACCCTCGAAAAAAACTTCTGTATTTAAAGGAATTGAGAACTTACTCATATCATTTGTCAGGAATTGGGCTTGGCTTGAACTCGGGTGAAAGGAAACAGACGAACTTGAAACTGGAATTGTTCCTGCCATAAAAATGTTGTCTCGGACTTTGATTTTATTATTCTATTTCTTATGTTCAAAGTACTTGAAATTGGTTTAAGTCGTGTTTTTGGGCTTAAGCATAAGCCTGCTTTGAACACGTGTATTAAATTTAAAATGCTCACACACGCCACCACGAAATTAGAACTCAATAGCTTCTATTCTGCACGATATTCTACAATTAGAAACGTTTGATTTTGATTTTGATTTTTAATACTAAAACATTCTCCTAAATGTAGAATAAAAAGAAAAAATCATAGTTTTCTATTCAAAGTAATCCTGGTTAACTGGTATTTATTTTATTTTCCCAAGAGCTATTTTTAATCGACTAACTGGAAACAGCCATCCCATGAATCCATGAATTGAAGATAACATCATTGGCAAAGGTGAAATTTTTCACCGACATTTTAGCGTTCCACTTTCAACAAGGAAAGACTCGAAAAAAGTCATGTTCTGTTTAGCTAGAAGCGGTATAACAAAAAGCAAGTAATCAGTGTCTGAAAAAAATTACGTTTAATTTGCCAAGATTGCTGGATTGGAAAATTGGTGAATTCCTGCCGAATTGTTCATATGGTAAGACGTAATACCGCATGCGGTCGTGCCTTGAAAAATCTATAGGATATTTAACATTTATCGCTTACGGTCAATTCGGTCCTCGTGTTAAAATGTATTCAAATTACATTATTCACATTCACGTAAAAACGTATTCTCATTAATATCACGCCTATGTTCACCATTATAAAATTAATGGTCGGGGGGTGTTAAAAACCCCTAACCCCAGTGGCGTAGCTAGGGGGTAGGCCCGGCAGGCCCAGGCCTACCCCGAAATCCTTAAAAAAAAATTCTTGACTCCTCCTTTTCGCAATTGTAGCAGGCAAATTGAGGGGCGTTTGAGTGTACAGGCCTACCCCGAAACAAATTCCTAGCTGCGCCTCTGCCTAACCCCTCCTGGGTAGGGAAGTGATTGCACTACTCTTCCAAAGAGCCAATCCGGCATAAGTTCAATATTTGAAATTTACGACTATTTCTGAAATTATTTTAGGATTCTTATCAAAGTAACATTTCTGAGTTTTGATAACATGAAATATTTGCCATTTTATCTACTTTTCACAATGGGAGTCGTAATTATTGAGCTGATGCATCTGCGTAAAGTATTTGGTCGCGGCGATATGCGAAAGCCTAGGGGTTAGGGGTTTCAGAGAGGTAACCCCCCAAAACGTTTTCATTACAATGGAGAAGATAGCGAAATGCAACATTTCCCCCTTGGCTCCCCATCCCCTTCATCTTTTGGTACTACCCTAATAGTTTTGGCTACTTGTTTTGATAAACCGTAGCGCACCGGGTATCTCGTACAAAGCTGTTTTAAAGGGTACGTTTTGAAGGATGTCGGCTACAGGATTTCGTTTCAGAAATAATGGAATGTTAATAGTTTACTTTGTGAAACACTTACAGGCTTTGAAAGACCTTCTTGTATGTAAAAACACATAGTTTTCATATCTAAAAACATTCAGGTTAGAACCGGCAGTAGTTTCTGGGTGTAGGGTTGATCCCATGGAGTGTCAAAACAATTTTAAAATTGATTTACAAAATGCATTTCTTTAGAATAAATCAGAACAATTGCGGGCTCCAACAGAAAATAGAATTACAGCGCTATTCAAAGCTATAATACCCGTTTTTTGATTAGGTAATTAGCATTCCTCATTTTCGTCATCAAGATATCGGTGTTTGTTGACCCCTGCTAATCCCCAGGTGATAAACTCTCACTTTTGACAGAAACTCCTCAATTACATCCTGCTTCATTGCTTCGTAAACTCATTTTAAATATTTAATTTTTTTTTGTGAGGGGGGGGGGGACGATTGCGAAATTCGATGTCAAGCTTTTTTAACTTCCGATCCAAGGTACCGACGTCGCCGTATTTTTGTCGACCCTTCCACTTTCTTTCTAGGTGTGTCCAACTGTTCACCACTTCCAGCATTGGCATCAAATCTCCTTACGAACTGGACATTGAGCAGTCGAAAGGTGAGCTTTCATTGGGACCGACAAACAATACAAAACTGGCAAAGAAAGCGCATGATTTCTTAAGATTAGGGCCCTGAGACAAATCGTATCCACGAAAAGAAAAAACAAAATAAATAAAAACAAAGATTACGTTTATTTGTGTCCAGAAATATAGATCTAAAAGTGTATTTATTTTCCCATACAATAAGGGGGAGAATGTTATGGATACACAGTGAGACGATTTAGCTAAGACGTACTTCAGTACCTGTTTATGAGGACCATCTTATTTTCAGTGCTTCGCCCAAAGAGAAACTGGATAATGGCAGACGTCAATTTGAGTATGTTGTGGAATGGTAAACAAGGTTAAAGTTGAATAAAAATGTACACATCAAAAGCTACCTTTTTATCTTCCAATTTGTACTTTTATCGTCTTCGTATCATCTATCTGCAATTCAATGCAAAGATCGAAGGTTACGAATGTATCAAGCTATATGACAACGACAAGAAAATGCTCCGATAAAGTAAGTCAAGAAAAGAAAATGAATTAAGGCACAGCTTGCGAATTCTTCTATGTTTGTGTTCCTTCCCTCCTTCGTTGACAGTGACGTCCAAACCCCTTTTTTAAGAGCAATAGACCCGAAAATCGTTATGCCAAGAGAAATCGGTCAAGTGCGATCGATTGGGATATCTAGAACCGAAAAAATGCTGCATCATGTTTTACTGAAAAGGAAAGGAAGTAGGGCTGGCGATTGTATCCGCATTTGTCTGGGTCAGTAACATTTTTAGAGATCAGACGCTCCTTTCGGCAAGAATTGTTTCGCCCTAAGGCAAAAGGGTTTGCGTCCTAAATCGAGCCCTCATATTTGGTAAATAGAATTTAGAAAGCACTGTCGTTTTGACATGGAAGTGCAGAAAATAGCTTTCCTGCTTGTTAATGCATACCTAGTAAACCAGTTTCCATCGTGACATTGACCAGTTGACGTGCTACATCACTTGGCTGGCAATTTTCAAACACACACCAAGTAATAACACTCCATACTGCAAAACTACTGTTCAGTAACGTAGATCCTGGATAGTGTCTACTTATGAAGCATCTACTAGAGCAGTTTTGTCTTCCAGACTTGATTCGTTTTCATTGTTTGATTTTGAAATTCAGTTAGCTTCAATGAGAGGTACCTAGTAAAATAATAAAAAAATTGAATTCTTTAAATAGCATTGAAGTGTGACTCTAAATTACGAAGTGTTACGTATCTTCACGGTTCTGTATTCTTCCATGGATTCATTTACTAAAACGTGTTCCATATTTACAAAGTTGTTACGAAACTTCTGTTGACGTATTGAGCTTGATACGTAAGTGTGCAATGACCTTTGTTTTCCAGCCAAGCTATGCCCTCTTAGTGAACTGTATTAAAACTTGGACTGATACACTCGATTCACACTAATAGTCAAGTAACCTTTTTAGGTGAAAGTTGTGCACCACTCTCCAGTGTCACTTGCTCTAAGCCATGATTCCCGCTACGTTAAAAAAGAGCTTTACCGAAAAAGATCCTGTCACGACGTATATTCACGAACATTCCCTTAGGTAAGTCTTGCAATTTTTGTTTCTTATAGAATGTAGTACTACAGTGCTGTAGGGCTTCCATGTACGAAATGGCATTTTGAATGTCATTCAACGAATCTTCTATTTAAAGATATTTCCGCAAGGGTAATTCCTACCCTATTCTTTCGCTTGCAATGTGCAAAGTCAGAGCCGGTTTTTTCTAGTTTCAGTCGGGACAATGGACATGATTGACAAGTCTGTTAGTCAACAACGTGGGAAAACAATGCTAAGTAATCTCTACGAGTAAACTATAGGGTGGACGAGAAGTCCCAGTGCCCTCGTTTTCTTTCGCCTTTAAAAAGATATGAAAATTACTGGTGATTCCTATCCTACATCCGGGACTCATCCAGACAAGTGACTGCAATAGTTGACATCTTGTTGACCCTTAAAGAACCGCAAAAATGAACAAAATTCCGACCACTTCGGACCACAATTACCGTCATTTTATATATTATAAACTGCGAAAATTGACCTTTGTACGTCTAAACCGTTAGTTTAATATCCTCTATTATAGGTGCAAAAACAAATATTCAGACGTTTTTTTGTTATTTGCGGAGCATTTCCTGTGCAGACGGAGCAGAAAGACTACAGGAATAGCTTGTTTAAATCTTCATAATTGTAACGGACGAAATACCGAGTAACATATTTGTGGGCAATTTTAGACCCATTTTGTGCGTAATTATAGTTTCTAAAAGAACGTTGCACGTACTTACAGAATCTTTTAATGCAAAGGTCCTTACTGGCTAACATTCCTTACTAGATGAAAAAATTCCGACTTGAGGCCAATTTATAATAGCTCTTGTGCTTTAGGTTGCACCCCGTTCAGCACAAATTGATGGATGTCACCCTTCAACACAGTGAAAGTAAGTAGGATGTACTGTACGAAACTTAATCTTTCAGAGAATGCGTGTCCAGTAAAATTCGAAAAATTCGAGAAAAATGAGAGTTAATTCGAATCAAATGCAAAATAAATTTTAAATTCAAGTCAGTTTTATTATGTTTAACATAACTAAAAAATAAGTGAATTAAGTTCAACTCTTTTGTTTAAAAATTTCGAAAGTCATCTTACTTCATCCCGAGTTTTTTTCCACTTCAGATTCAAGTCAGTCAGTCAATTTTCAACGTTCCGTGTAAGCTTAAAAAGGAATATTAGGTCAAAACCACACATGTTCTTACTACGTGAAGTTGTTAGAGTCGAAGTTAAGATGAAACCTCTAGAGTAAATTTTTCTCGAAAGCTTCTTTTGAAACTCAAATAAAGTACTAAAAGTTCAATAAAGTTTAAAGCCTATTCATCTCATACTTTTAAAACAGTGAACAAATTGCATTGAAATTCATCGAAAGTTAGTTCAATGAAAGTCAGATTCGAATCAGTGAATCGAGTTTGCCTACCCCATTTCAAGGTACGTGCCTTGAGCGCGAAGCTTGATGAACTATTTTCGTGACTCCTTTTTTCTAAAAGCCATTTTGAAGCTTGTTACAGCTAAAAAGTATATAAATTAACCAAAAGGGTACCGGAGTTCATGTACCATGTTCCTCAATTATATTGGAATTATTCTTTGACGCGAAAATTGTCTTTATTCTTAAGCTCCTAAGTAGCATCGCCTCATGCTAAAGGACTGGTTGGTAATAACGTTCGCTTCATGTTTTCGATACTTAGCTCTTTATAATTTTATCATGCCTATTATGTATCACCTTTTAAAAATAGTAAAATCCAGATCTGTACGCATGGCCCTAAAGCTTACCACGAATGAAATTCTAGGAATTATGATGGGTGATCCTGAAGTTCTACAACTGAACCAAAACCTAATGCGGACGATCAACGCGAAAAAAGTTCTCGATGTTGGAGTTTTTACTGGAATGAGCTCCTTAGCTGCCGCTTTGACGTTACCCGAGGACGGGCGTATCGTAGCGTTGGATGTGGATGAAAGCTATATTAATATAGGCATGATTTTGGTTTTTAAAAAGATATTCGAATGCGATTTGATTACAACAATCTTACCCAATTTCAACAGGAAGGCCATTTTGGGAAGAAGCGGGCGTGAGTCACAAAATCCAAGTCCATATCAAACCTGCCGTTGATACATTAAACGAACTTCTCGCCAATGGAGAAGAAGGAACGTTTGACTTCGCATTTATTGACGCAGGTACACGTCAAAAATAACACTTAGCATAGTTTATGAATAACTATCTTTTTCACATGTTTCAACAGATAAAGAAAACTACAGCATTTATTACAATTTGTGCATGAAGTTGGTGCGATCGGGAGGTATCATCGCAATAGATAACGTTCTATGGGGCAAACAAGTTGTCGACCTCTCAGACCACGATCCACTAACGGTGGGAATTCGTCAAGTCAACGATGTTGTCGCCTCTGATGACAGAATCAATGTTTCCATGTTGAACATCGGCGATGGACTCACACTCGTCTTTAAAAAATAAAACTCATGGTTTGTTGGAGAAATATCGTTAGTTTTTCCGTTTAGGTTCCTTAAAGCATAACATTTTGGTATGTTCCTACTACGAAGACAATATATGAAATGTTTCGGGAATAACACATCGGTCTAATCTCTTATTTTAGGTGAGGTGGTCAATAATTGAAAAAAATTAAACGTGATTATGTATAAGACCAGAAAGTTAATTATTTTCTCAGAAACAATCTCAAAAGCTTTCTTGGGTAACAATTACCTCCCAACCATGAAGCAAAGAATATCTTCATCTTAAACGGAGTTCGTGCAAAAATCATTGCTAATAAACTACAGCTAGTTCTGTACTCGAAAAATCGAGATCCAGTAAAGACAACGATCTACAACAGTGGTGCCAAATCTACGGCCCGCGAAGGTGCCTCATACGGCCCGTTCATTTATACCGCTCATGTATATCACTGCATAATTTCATTTTTAACGTCGGCATGATTCTGGCGAAACCGGAACATTCAGGCCCGTGAGATTTTATATCATGTCGCGAGCGGCACTCGGGTGAAACAAGTTTGGGCACCACTGATCTACAACGATCAGGAAAAAATTTAATAAAAAAAAGAGTCAACATAACGTCAAAACTGGATCGCTCTTGTAATTATAAACGGATCTTCACGGTTCCGTTGTCCCACACTTTTTCTCAATCATATATTATTAACTACTCTCCAATAGACAGGCTCAAACTGCACAAATTGTAATTTATGTAATTTCATACACAAACTGCACACTTCTTCCTGTCAATTTTATACACTAGAAACTTTTGGAGTAAGGATACATTATATTTTCAAGTTACACGAAGCGCCACAATTGTGACAGAAAGCTGAATTGTTTGTATATGCAAGCTCATTGGGTCAGATTCCACTATAACGAGCAGCGATCGAGAAAGTTTGAGCTTGTGGTGGGCGCTTGCATCTTGCGTTCTCTCTACCCTCTTAAAAACTGCAGTGGTTTTTAACCCCAGTTGTATTCATTCTTCCACGGTTGCAGCAGAATACAAGATGGGCCTCAGTGTTATTAGATAGGGAAATAGCTAACTTACATATAATTAAAAAACTGTTGATTACATAAAAACGAAACTAATGCAATGCACTGCTTCAGGACACAGGCTAGCTTCATAGAAAAGTTCACAATTTTTGGTTTCATTATAAACTCTCAAGCGAGGGGTAAAAATTTTTATCGCCCCGTTCAAAACTAGCTTTTCACTCTATTTTTTAAATTAACCAAAGATAAGCGTTACTATCGAATATTGTAAAATTATTCATTTGAGCTTCTCGTGAGACTTAGGCCACGTGTAAAAAATTTAAGAATGAACGATGTAAAACTAACCGAGTTAGAAAAATAAAACATTTCCCAATAAGCCCATGTCATAAGGCAGAATAAGCATCCTCGAGCCATAAGCTATATAGTACTTCGATGGAGAAATATCAATTTCTGTAATTTTGTAAAAAAAAAAAATCCAGTAGGCCTACCCGTTGTAACAGTGTAGCCTTAGGCCAAATGAACGATTTTGTAGCACTAGACGATTGAATTAACGTGTCAATGCTCCGTCTAGGAAATGGTTTGTCGTAAGTTTTAAATTTGTGGTAAAACTGAAAGGAGCAATGTTTTGAGATTTTGTGTCTTTCTGCCGGCAATTCATACTCTTGAACGAAAATGAAAAGAAACTTTGACAAAACTGGTCTTCCAATGAATTTAAAATCACTTTTAATTTCTTTAATTTACAAGCGACAGAAAAACGTGTTTGAAAAAATACGCGCAAAAGGATTCTCAAGAAGAAGTTGATTAGCAAAGTTATTCTTCAATTCGGTTCCTCTACCTAATCGATAAGACGTGCAGGGACTAAGGAGCCCAAAAATCAGTGTCCATTTAGTGCAAAGGAGTTGATAATTTAGCTAATCATTAGGTGTTAAGTGTTAAGTGTATTACCTTTCAAACCAGATTCAGACGCCAAATGAAATAACCTCTATAACTGCCGCAGACTGGCCATTGTGGTATCGTGGCTATGCCGCATAGGCTGGGGCAGAAAATGCCTTTCTGGGCTTAATACTACTTATGTCGTAATAACGTTAAATAAGTTTAGTGGGGCTTGTCTTTGAACATTTCCGCATGGGCCGCTGGCAAGCCAGTCCGTCCCTGCTCTATAGTAACGTTGGGTAATCCTTGGGTAATCCTCTCTACGGGCATGGCTGAGTGATCAGCATTAAACGGCTCGCACTAGGTGGCCTAATTTTTTTTCTGGTTTGGGAATCTTTCGTTTCCTACCCACTGACACTACCCTTTTCAACCCTGGAAAAGGACTTTTACCAAAGTCATATTGCATTGCACGTCATCTTTTGATCGCGTCAGAGACTCTTTCAGTTTTGTTTACCTTCGGGCGTCTATTCTGATTGTGAAATCTGAAACAAATTGGAAAAAACAATCGGAATTAGACATATTCGACATGCCTAAAAGTTTCCAATCTCCAGATCCTGTGTCGGATTATGTTACGTCACATTCCATTAGGTATTTGTTTCATTTCGCAAAAATCGCACAAAGCTGAAAAAATAACCAACATGCCAAAGTCAAAATGTTTTTGCACTCTAAAATGTAGACTACATCCCACTCAAGAAAAATTGATGGAGCGTACAATAGAACACGTGCACTGTCGTATGATGGGAGCTCCGGAAGTGCTGCAGCTGAATCAAAATCTAATCCGGACCCTTCAGGCTAAAAAGGTGCTTGATGTAGGGGTCTTCACAGGTATGAGCGCTTTAGCAGCTGCATTAGCATTGCCGGAGGGTGGAAAAGTTGTTGCTTGTGACGTCAGTGACGAGTATATAAGTATTGGTGAGCCAAAAAAATCCTCGTGTCGTAAAGCAATACTCAAGGTTAATGTAAATATATTATTGTCAGGTAAGCCGTTCTGGAAAGAGGCGGGAGTTGAAACTAAAATCGATGTGCGTATTCAACCCGCCTTGCAGACGTTAGATGAGCTGATATTGAATGGCGAGGAGGGCACTTTCGATTTTGCCTTTATTGACGCAGGTTAGTGTCAATATAAGGAGAGGGAAAAATCATTAATTAAGAACCGCGTTCAAGGCTCTTGCTTAGAAGCATCGGCAGGCGAACAGTGTTCGCGCCGGCTTCCTCAACTCGGTCCGAGGGTTTTGCTACTCGATTTCATTGGGTTTACATTTAAGTTATTAAAGTCTTCTATTGCATTGTCAAATTTATAGCACTTATTCACGTGGGCTGTAAGCTGTCAGCATATTGATTAGAGCTATTAAATTTGCCGTGAAAACTTATATACCCTATTTATTAAACGTGTCTTGATATTTCTTAACAGATAAAGTCAACTACATGAATTATTATGACCGATGCCTCCGACTATTGAGACAAGGTGGTATAATCGCTATTGATAACGTGCTGTGGAGCTTAAGAGTACTCGATCCTACGAACCAAGAACCGGCAACGATTGCTTTACGGGAGCTCAACAGTTTTATCGCGAAGGATGATCGCGTAAATGTATCCATGTTTAACATTGGTGATGGTTTGACGCTTGTCTTCAAAAAATGAATGCAACCGCCTATCAAAAGCAACACATACCTCGAAACTCAACTCGTTGCCAAACATTTTTTCGAAATAAATAAATTATGATTGTTAAATTGTTAGGGTTCAACATTGATCAATACATAGAACTTTTCGATTTTATAATTGCACTTCATAATTGAAACGTTTTGTTAAAAAATGCTCGGTACAGTACTTGAAACACGTATCGTCCTTATGGATTTGAAAGGACAGCCTTTAGGGCTGCGAATTTGTCATAAAGTCAGATCGACCTTTCATTTTACGCTTGGGAGAAATGGATTATGTCAAATATGCATTAAAATGTTCTACTTAAAAATATCCTGCTAAAGTGTAATCCTGAAGGGGTTGCAGACGTCAAACGCATTTCCACAAGCCAATTGGATAGTTTTAGCCCATAAGGACGATATTAATTTTAAGTTCTGTACATGTTTGTCGTAAACGTTAGGACAGTATAGACACAAACCACGTAACAGTTAATCCATTGGTCAAAGTTTCAAGCTAAGTGCAAGTTAGTGTAACCTCAAAGCTACACTTACCAATTAATTCACTAGCAGTGAGCATTTTGACCTGACAGTTCCTGACAAGTTAACCGGATTGTAATACTATTGATCAAAAACTTAAATCATCAACCCCTAAAACATACACCAAGGCCCAAAGTGTTTAGAAAGATCACCGTATCACACATTACATAGGAGTTCTCCACTGGCATTACATTTTGCCTTGAAACTTCTCCGATAAGGTGTAAATAGTTAACGTGGCTGAGGACAAAATTAACTGCAGACTATTTCAAATCTAATTATAGTATAGTATTTTCTTTAAAAACATTACTATTTTTGCTACAAGAACGATATCAACCTCGACCTCGAGTAGTTCTCGGCATCTCGTGACGGTTACAATTTTTACTGATTGACACAAATTTTACCGTGATTTTCCACTCTTTATTCAATTCCTAAAACTTTTAGTACAACGAAATACACATTAAGAAATCAAGCCCTTATCAAAAATATTAATTTAATTTCCCCACGACTGCTGTTATAATTGTAATCCTAAATTTGGAACACGACTTCTAGCGCGCTCTTTTTCTATTGGCTCCACTGCCTGGTCGACTTGCATCACAGAGTTGGCATGGTAACTAACCTAGAGAAACAAATAACAATGAAGTTGGTTTAGTGAATTCAACTGTTGCTAGGTTAGTTGCAATCTGCACGTTTTATTTCCAGAATTAAGGCATTTATTGTCTAGATATCTGTTCAAATGGTTAAGCACAAAAATGATGAAGACTCCGACTCCGATTGGGACAGTATGTCAGAAGCCCCACCGCTAAAACCGCGCCAGCCTTCGTTACCCTTACAAGATACTTCGTCATTCAAACCACAACCTACGTCTCAACCGGAAAACCGTATCTCCCACGAAAATGGCTATGACACTGATGCCTCAGTTTCACCTTTACCCCTTAAAGATCCAGTTTCTAGTCCTTCCTCAAATTCTCAGCTAGTTTTACCCCCTTCTCGCCCAGTTTCAGGTGAATCGGCGGTCAGTTTAAGAAAATCTGCTCTCAGTACTTCTGCTGTGGACTCCGTGTCGGAAAACGTTGCATCTGAAATCGGTATTCGTAACCTAGCAAAATACATGAAACCATTTTTCAGTTATAAACGAACATTTTATTAAATTCGTCCTTCGGAATTTTCTAGTCAAGCGCCCAGTTTCAGTAAACATTGTCTCGGAGCCACTTTACAGCGAAGTTAAAAGGAATTCTGCAAGGAAGTTAAAAAGTGCGAACATTTTCTACGAAAGCCAGGATGATAACCAGACACCTCCTTTCGATTTCAGGTATTCCCCCCCCCCCCAAAAAAAAAAACAAAAAAAACTGTTTTTTAGTTAGTTAATTACTTAGAATTTTCCAGATAACTGACGTCCTGTTTGCGACGTATTGACATCTTCGGAATTCCTGCTAGTTTTGTTTTTGTAATTTCAAGACAATATCAACTTATGTTAGCTTATTTCGTTGCCGTTTCTTTATTAAGTTGAATTATAAACATAACTTAGAAATAGTCATAAACTTCGTACAGCAACAATGAAAAAAGATTATAGTAGAGGTAATGGCGAAATTTAAAATGAGTGGGGAAAAAAAAAAAAAAAAAACGGTAAGTATAGTACATTTGATCACACTGTGGGAGAAGAAACACAGTAATGGTTATATTAATAGATCTTGCACTTGTTCTAAAACATATGTTGGAAAAAGCATATGTTCTATGATAGTACTTAACGTAGGGCTAATTTCATCAGTATACTCCTTACTAATTTTGCAAACGATTGTATTGACTTCAAAAGGCCTGCGTTGAAACAGCACGAATCGAAGAGTGCAAAATGCGCGGAACCTGACATACCGCCCAAACCCCAGCGAATACAATCATACGAAGACAAATCAGCTTGCCGCTCTCCTGAAGCGCTCAATAAAATGGAAATTGAAATCGTCCATCCTGATTCGGTAGTTGCCCTACCTATGAATTCTCGTGCGTGCTCGGAGAGTCAGGGCTGTATCAACCCCGGTTTTGAGGGTGTGTCTGCTAGATTTTGTGTTTGTCGAAAATCATTTAGTTTGAAATATCCTTGATTATTTTTTATGTTTTCAATGGTCTTTTACGGTTTTGTTATACAGAAAGTCCGAGTAGAAGCCATTTTCATAAACATAACAGCTCTAATCATCTTACGAGTGTGGAAATCTATGAAGAATCTGCAGAAACATCGAAAGGCTCGAAAGAAATGCCATGGCCATATGAAAAGATCGAAATTTTTCCCTTCGAAGCTGGCAACGTTGGGTAATTACCGTTATGATACTTTTATCCTACAAAGCATTCTTCATAATGAAGAACGTGGTCACTCATAGGCACTCAAATGCGAATATAATAAATGTATTAACTTAATTGGATCATGTCTAAGTTTGGGCGCCCATTTTCAGTGCGCCGTAGCTGCCTTTCAATCTAGCGCCCAATCGTGATCATGAACTTATTATTCTTCACTTTTTGACACGGCATGTGTAGCTTTTTGCTGTCGTGATTTATTTTGTAATGTCCTTTTCATAGTGTTTTGCATTTCTAGTTTAACTTAGTATCTCCAACTGTTAGTTGTTCGTAATTATGCATATTTATATTAGTGTGATTAACTCATTTTTTTCTACGTTAGGTACTATCAAGTAACGGATAAGCGACCTACAATTTGCGTAGATCGAGTTCACGACAAATCATTTCAAGTTGCTACTAAATTCTGGGCCGAGATTTTTGGGGTTTTGGGCTTACCCTTTGTCATAATCACGGCATTTGTAGCACAGTTACTAAGGTAAGAGGTAAAACTCCATCATTCAGCGGAGCTGCGTGTGCTGAGTCTTAAAAATATGAATTGGTTAGGTTTATCCTGGTAGCTTTGATCCGTCCGATATTAGTCGGTTTAATTACTGGGTTTTCGGACGGGCTGGTGAAGCCGCTGTTAAGCATTTGTTACAATGGGATTTGGCAACCGCTGTGTATACTGCTATACAACATGGGTTTGTCGATGAAATTGATCTTGACGCCATTAGCGGAGGGCCTGGGACTAGTTTTGCAAGCGTTTGTTCCTTTGGTCTCGGCATTCCGACTCGTTGACATTCGATCCGCTCAAGAAACTAGACTGCATAACGTCTAAGTTTCGCTTTTTACATCAACCAGATCTATATCTCCTGTCAAATGATGAAAAGGGTAACAAGAACCCTGGTTGTGTGGCTTTGATTTTTTTAAGTGTTTTTACATCTCCTTTACTGTGTAAACAAACATTTCTAGTCGACATGCCAAGCTTTATCTATACGCAATACATTCCTACTTGTCCATTGGCCAACTTAAGTTGACACTGACTAAGGAAAATGTAAAAGAAAATTAAATTTGTATTTAAGAATTTATCTCTTTTGACCATAACATACTAAACTACTTGTTTTAAACAAGGTCAAGGAATGCTTAAGCATTATGGGTAATAAAACTTTTTTTTTTTTAAATTCCAGCCTAAATGCAAAATAATTATATGTGTACTACTTTTTTGGATTACTCATTTTTCGAGAGCGTCCCATTTAAAAGCCCAGAAGACATCCAATGGACCTGTCATCCAAGTTTTCCCGAACGCATTCATCCCAAAGGAAGTAAAAAGATAAATAATAAAAAACGAGAACAGGCTAGAGCATTTAAGTATAGTCGTGTCTTACTTCTGTAGTTCAGCAATGAGCAAGCGAAACGCTCGCTGGAGCTTGCAAAATGTTCGCTGGGACTTGCTAGAAACAGTCCGCTGAGCCACACGACTGACATTCGAGGCTCAGCGAGGTAGGTCCTACCACGTAAGCTACTTTATATAT
>JAGQDJ010000214.1:0-76777 GCA_022885665.1 Triops longicaudatus
TATATATATAAAAGTGCAACGTGAAAAATACACATAAACGTCATTAAGACGAAAGTCATGAGAACTTCTCAGCATTGCTCAACAAATATCAACGGTGAGAACGAGAACCGTATCGAGGAATAATCTCGTAATATCTCATTAATGTGTCCCGGCTCTTTCGTACATACCGTTAATAAAGCCACAGGGGAGATAAAAGGTCGAATTTCAGCCGTTTTGGGCCGTCTTTGTAAGAGTACGATCGAAAAACCTTTCCTGGAGACGAGCCGAGATCTTAATTAAGACAATATTGTGTGTATGGCGCTGTGATTATGTCTCCTTTGTGGGAATGAAAGACAAGAGAGAGATAACGCAATTTGCTTCCTATTTTTTAAACGAAATTCTTTATATTTCTATACTTTGTATAACAAACGTTCAATCCCTTTCTTAAGTCTATTGAGTCTATGATACGTTGTTGAAACGTCCTACCTCGACGTATATAAACATTAATTAAACCGCGAAGGACGGCATTTTTTGAAGTTGAAGGCATACTTTGTTCTCAACGAACTTCCTTGTATCTTATTAGAGGTTTAACACCTTTTTTACGTTCCTTAGTCGTAAAACTCGTTGAGAATCTATTGTTCTATAGTACTGAAACCGAAAGTTCCAATTCCCGGTCTATTTTCGCCCTTTTATAATTTCACACATGACCTTTTCGTTGCTCTCTTAAATCTGTTTACCTTTCGCTAAACGACGCGAGTCAGTACTCCAGGTTTTACAACTTCCACTCCCCGAGCTTATTTGTAAGTTTTCAAGAGCTCATTCCCCCTCCGAGTTTACGAACGCTGGCTGAATCTTTAAAACGATCTCTTGCGTAAAAAAGGCGTAAGAGGATCCTTTCAAGTCTACCAGGTTCGGTTTTCACGACTGTCTTAAGTGAAAGCGATAAGAAGGCGGTATCAGACACCCCGAGAGCTGTCAGTATTTGTTTCAGCGAGAAACGTTTCTGTATTCTCTTTCGCCCAATTGCGTAATCTGTCGCAATCCCTGTTCTCAAGTTTTAATGAAGAAATATGGCCACTTTGTGGGATCTCTTGGCCCTTCACCACCTTTTTCCGTGTCTTTAAAATTTGCCTTAAATCTTGTATATATTTCCTCTCTACCTTTCTTTTTTTCTTTTTTTTTTCATTTCCTTTTTTTTATTTTATTTTATTAAATTTTTTGAAGGAATATTCAGCGTTTCTTTCCATAAAGGCTTGCTTCAAAGCATTGCTTGTAAGTAATCTGATAGCAGCAATACGTTGCGCCTGTGCGAGCCTGCATTGCTGTCTCACGCACACACATTCTTGTCATACATTCCGTGGTAAAGTCAAGGCAACCGCGTCCTATCAACGCTAGTTCGCCCGCCAACTCGCGTAGGATCTGTGCTCATGTGATCTGATTCAGGACAAAAATTTCTTTCCAAAATTGCGTTATCGTCCCTTGTCGGAATACATTGCTTCCTTACGGAATACATTTCTCCCAAGCATGCAAACCCCATTGGTAAGAATGTGAAAGTGAAGCATTTAAATTTTCTCTTTCAACAAATTCAGTTTATTTTTTTTTTTTCTACCGTTTAAAGCTTTTTGTGCTCCTAGATTTTTTTGATTCTGGGAAGAATTGGAAGCATAGGCGATGTTTTTAGTCCTAGAGAGATTGGGTAGGCTGGAAAGGACAGCTTCAAACCCTTTTTTTCAAGTGTTTTTATCTGGTATTTTTTCTTACTCCCATTTCTTCTTGGGGACCTTGTTGTAGCCTTACATCCCCAGATTTTTTTTATTGTTTTCTTTCGCATGAGTGGATTCGTAGGGATGGACTAATCCAGAGTAAAAGGAACGCCGTCCAATAAGTAAATTCTAAGAGGGTGCAACAATACGTAGTTCTGAGCCATGTCGTATTGATTGACTAGACCATAGTTCTTGTCAATCTCCTTCTCGGACTCGTTCTTTCTGCCTTTTTGTAGTGGAATTTTTGGAAGGTTCGTTTTCAGAGTCTTTGTGAACTTGTCATTCGCAACGACGCGGTTGTTAAACAGGGAGTAACGCCTCTTGCAAGAGTCTCATGTTTGCTTGTTTTTAGTTTTCAAAGTCGGAAACTTTTCATCTTCAACAATGTCTCTACAAGTAACTTCGTATGACGTGCTTATGACGTGCGAAGAAAAGGTGGAGTACAAGGCTGTTTTATGACAAAGAGGGCTGGAGAAAGGGACACGTCCGAAGTTAATTAGAGAATTAATGAGCGAGATGTGTGTAATGCAAAGCACTAATTGGCTCTGCAATTGTGTTTGTGTGTTCTTTTTGGGGCTGTTTTGTTGCGTTTTCGGTGGACTTTTGGCGTAAAACAGAAAATGCCGGGAGAAAAAGCGTTGGAGTTTGTCAGAGTCAAATTTCTACAAGTGGACTGGGGAGAAGGCGGGGTTGGACGACAAGTGGTCCGCGATCCGTACTGTGCGGTGGCAATTAAAGAGGCAGTTTCCGGAACAGGTAACGAGACAGGGGAAATAATTATGGCAAGAGCAAGACAACCATTAGTAAATTACAAAAAAAGAGCGTTTACAGGAAATTACAGGAAAATGTTTGCAAAAAATGTGAAGCGTTAGAAACGCATTTAGCCGTCTGATTTTACGTATTATACTTTCAACGCTAGAACTTGTTTCATTTTTTGAATTAGCAAAGGTAGACTTTTAAAAGATTTCAGTCTGTTGGGCGTCTGTTCAATGAAAACAAGTTTCCTGATTTGAACTAATGGGCCATTAAATCTATTTTTGTTGATGTGTGAAGTTTTAATGCAGCAATGTTTTGAGTTAGCGAAAATTCCGTCGAAAATTGTCGTAATTTTAGGAAAAAATAGAGATTGGGAAGTCAAAATTCTTAGTAACGAAATGTAAACATGTTTATACTTTTCGAAAATACTTGTTAGAAGACTTGTAATTGAATTTCCTTGATAAACACGGATCTAATTTTCTCATAACTCGTATAATAGACTAAGCAAATACAAATAAAGTGAAAATTATTTTAGAATTCTTGGACAAATTTCATAGAACTCTTAGAATTCAGTTGAATTAATTTTTAATGCAATTTCAAGAATATAAGACCACGGTCTAAACCATTTACGGTTTAAACCAGTAACGTAGGGAGCTCTGGCGGGCGATTTTGAAAACGCACTTGATACTTCGTGAAGCTTTTCCACTAGTAAAGTTTTGCTTCTATTTCCAAGTTTGGTAGCATCAAGCTTTCTTAGGAATTCTCGTCTCAATAATACGTCAATTCTCTGGGTGTTAATAATAATTTTTTTAATGCGACTTTTTTTATTTTTGGCATTTAAGAACTATCCTTTGATTCAGAACGACACGTACATATTTTTTGTGTGCGTTATTTTCGTCGTTTTAACCAAATTTTCGCACTCAGGTGACACAGGCGTGCAGATTGTTCAAAGGAAAAAGCCCAGATTGGTGGAATGGAGCGAGTGTGTCGACGTGCCTTTAGCCCGCGGGGTTTTGTTACACGTCGTCCTCATGGAGCGCTGTCGGATCGGCCCTTTTCCCCAAACCACGCCTATTGGCATCAGTGGCAGTGGGAGTGGAGGAATTAACACCCGCCACGGACTTTTTGGCGGCCTCACCAGCCCGGTGCTCGAAATTCCCAACGCTAGCAGTGATCACGCCCTCTTTCTATTCAACAAACACCAGAAATGCATGGCTGATTTACTGGTGGGCGTGCAAGTGCTGGTGGATAAGGCTCGTCGCGCCCCTGGTGGTGAAAGTCTTTGGGTAAATATCCTCTCTTTCGTTTTTTTTTTTTCCTTTTGTGAACTGCAATTTAGTGAGCGATCCCTAATTGAACTGCGATTGCTAGTACTTTTTTTTACTGATACCCAAAAATACTTATCCAAACGTTCTTAACACACCAGGAAAAAATTAATTGCGCAAAAAATTGCGTCACAAGCTACGTCGTTACCCGGAATTTTTTTTTATTTTTAAAGAAAAGGTTACAGTAATTTACGCTGGCTCGAAAAGCAGTGGGCGGGGCCAATTACGAAGGTTAAGGCTGGAAAAATTGACGGTGATGGAAAAGGTTTCAGTTCGAGTTTTGCGGCAAAACGGGGTGAGGAAAAGGGGCGGGGCAAATGAGGATCTAAATAGGCACTATCAATAACGATTTTCATCCATCAAGTGGCACATTTTGGAGCTGGATTTGATTATTTTGCTTTCTGGGGGAGAGTTTGGGCTCTGAGCTGCGTTTTCTGGCACGGAAGAGGGAGAAAATTTGGTGAGTAATCAAATATGTCACCTGGTAAGGCCCCCATTTTCTTGAGCTGTGTTGTTTCGGGGCGATGGCAGGGGGTGAAGTTGGAAATCCTGGGGTTTCTCAGCTTGAAGAAATGGAATATGGGGAGATAACGCAGTGTGAGGAGAGAAACGGCAAGATGCAGTTGCAGGCTTGATTAGAATCGATAGGTTGTGGGAGTTTGCCCAGAAATTTATTTTCGGGAGCAAATATGTGAGACACGGGGGTCGAAATGGGATTTTTAGTCGATTTTCGGGACCGAAAATCTGTGCCGGTAAGCTGAACGCAATTTCTTGTAGAGCGCTAATAGGAGTAGCAATATATTGATAGAAATAAATATAAATATAATATGGGAATATATAGAAATATAATATTAGTAGAAAAATATGCTCAGTATCGATTTTTTTTTTTAAATAAAGAAATAAAAGCAGAAAATCTCTTTATACATCGTAGAGAAAATGTTTGTTGATAGACTCGTTTGTTTACAAAAATAAGTGAACAAATGAAAGTTTGTAGTATTTTTGGTAAAAAAAAGTAATTTGAAAATGGGTTAAAGAGTTTCTGTCGCTTGAGGACGAACAGTGTCGCGCACGAGACATATTGTTTTCTTCTCCTTACTTCGAAGGTCTGGTTCTGATATATGAAGAAGGTTTACTTTTGTTGGTTAGGTATAAGTTGTTTTCTGCTTGTGTGACGTATTTACTGAGTGCGTTTTGAATAAAATATTACTCATGAGGCGTTTCTTCATATAATCACGGTGTTACCATGGGTACTGTACTATACATTTTAGGTTTTTCTCTTGTTCAACATTTTTCCTTCACAATAAAATGGACGACGAGAAAGTGCCCATCCTTTTTATTCTATTTTTTTTTTATTTATTTATTTATCTTTTTTAAAAAAAACACTGGTCGGTGCTTAAAGGTTTGTTGCTCTACCAGGCTTCTAAGCATGGTTAGACGATTTTATTGTTGAACTCTTTGAAGTTAACATGAGTTGTTGAATGCCTGTTCATCTGGAAGCCACTTAAGAATAACGATTGAGTCCAACAAGACTTTGTTCAACTACGACATGAACCTACTGTTACTGGATTTTTAGAATGCACATAATTCATATCTTTTTTTTTCTTTTGATTTAAAAAATTGTTTAAACGCTTTCATTTTTCTCTCCAGTTTTTATGTAATTGAGAGAAAAGATTTGTTTTCAGTACTTAAGCTTTCGAGTTAGGAAACTACAGGTACAGCAATTCTCGTGTTACGCCTTCTTTGGTTTCGACTTTCCGTTAGTGGTCGGAATAAAGACTGGCTGAGTTGTTCTTCGAGATTGGTTAATAGCGTTGTTATGATAGCGAGCGAGCCGAAATTTCCCATTAAGAGAGAATATAGGGTATAATGATCTTGATGTAGAGATGTTTAGTAACGATCGAGCAACGATCTGTATCACATTTCCTGCGTCGTCCAATAATCTGAACACTGCTTGTTTTTCGTCTAATTCGAGGAAAATACACTCCAATATATGAAACTCAGGCATTTTGTCAAAAGTTAAGATCATATGTAAATAATTTTGATGAGTTTAGACTGTCGAGGTCAGGGTAGATATTTTTTTATTATACAGTTCTTAAATTCTTTATTACGTGTACCTACAAAATATATGCGTAAACTCGTATTTCTTCGTTTCGAGTGATGAAAAGTCGTTTTGCAGTCAAATGGCCAATAGTAGAGAAAAAAAGCAACGCTTGTTCTGCCTAAGGAAACTGAGAAAAATTCAGACTTCTGACATTTTCAATAGAATGTAGGAAAAACGTTGAACCCGACGTTATTCGTGAAGCCAATTCTATCGAAATTGTTTTGCTTAAACCAAGTGAATTAAGATATGTAAGTAAAAATTGCCTAAAGTGAATCGAGGATCGCAAAACTAATCGAAACTGTAAGTTATGCCACTAGATGGCGGTACTCACTTCCTCTGAATTGGCGTTACTTTTCGCCACGTGGCCTATTGGTCTAGCACCCCTAAAGCGCTCTGTTTTTCACGCATTTAGCTTTCCATTTCCTCAACTTTACTTTTTCATTACTATATACACTTATCTTTCACCTGAATAAATATTTTAGGTAATTACGATTTAAGCAACGTTCTCAGATATTCGGAAACAAGTAGATTTTTCCCAAAAAACACCCCAGAAACGCCACCTATATTCCACTTGCCTTATTCCTTTTCCGCTACCGAGCCGAAATGAGTGAAATCCTCGTCTTTTTGGCGGGAATCCAGTCATTGCATTCCTCTTTTCTTCATTCTCTAACCTCCCCTTTTCCCCCTCTCTTTCTTCCCCCAAAGCCCGTTTCTGTACTTTCTCAGCTTTGCTCTCACCCAAACACATTTTAACCCTTGTATGCAAAATCCCTTCCCCATACTCTCTTTTAAACCACGCTTTTAAATCTCCCCCCAAATCTCCCTGAAGGTGTCAAGAAAAAGGGACCTCCACTGAGTACTCAAGTACGAAGCTGAAAGCAAAAGAGAGGCGAGTATCTGCCCCAGCCAAAGTAGATGTAGATGCAAAAGCGAGAAGGAGGAGCGAAACAAATTCCATCCAGATCTTTGAGGAACTATTTTAGGGCACTACCTCGGTCGTCAGTCGACCAAGCAACAGCTTCCCAGCTTCTCAAACGTTTCTCTCGCTGTTACTTTCAAAAGCTCTTTTTTTGGTACCAAAAAATGGATCGGTGAATTTTCGTCTTTTGCCCCATTTTCCAAAACCTTTCGAAATTTTGCTTACCCAAGCTTGTGTGAAAGAATAAGAAATTTGTGGGCCGTTTTATTGCTGCGACCCCAATTCATCATGCCACCTGGGGTTATTTCACCGTTCAAAGCCATTCAATGGCCGATACCTTCGACGTTTCACTCGCATTCCGGGGCCATATAAAAAAGCGTGGTTCGTGAAAGAACGGCAGGCGGGGTTTAACGCCTTTGGTAGCACCTTTTGGGGGTGTTTTGCCCTCCCAAAAAAATTAAAGCTAACGCTGGAATCGCCAAGTCTTAGTGATTCTCCGAGGATCAGTGTTCAGAGCAGACATGTGGAGTTTGGAATGTTTCTTACTCAAGGAATTATGACGCAATAAACACGGTTGACTCACGCGGTGAGTTGGCCAATGGGGCATTGTTACTCCATGGTGACACGAGGCAGGATTTAAGGTGGCAGGATATCAGTGGCAGAGGAATTCGGGAACGCTATGAAGCGGTGACGTTTCCCAGCCCTCTGGTGGAAGAATTGGGCCAAATCGAACCCGAATTGAAGAGCGTTGGCTGTCGACAAAAGAAAAGCTCAGTTGCCCATTGTTGAGTGGTGTTAAGCCATGGCGCAAAGGGCGGTTTTAGCAGGGTGAAGGTATCGAACTTGGCGACTGGTGACGGGTGTAAGAAGGAAGACATAAAGTGCCAGGAGAGGTGATGGTTTAAGATTGCGTGTGACAATATGATGTTCACGGGGTCCCATGCCAAGAAACGCAGCAGTAGCAGTACTTCACATAAGCGACTTTTGTCGCAAGAACGGCATGGCGTAGAACGTGGTTACGGTGGGGGGAGTGGAGGGCTAGGGGGAGGAGTGGGAGGGGCAGAACGGTTCGAACGGAGTCGTTTAAGTTACCAAGAGGTTGGGTATATATTTATTCCTTTTTTTGTTTTACTTTAAGGCTTTGTGTGTGTGCGTTTTTTCACGTTCGTTCGTGACTTTGTCTTTTTTTTTAAACGCCGGCCGGACAGACACGCCCCCTGGGCGAATCACAGGCAGATTTTTCACGTGCTACCACAAAAATCACTCAGTAAGAAGAAAGTTTGACAGCAATTTTTGAGAAATGAAATGAGTTTGGAAATTCGTGTCGATTTAGGGCGAAATAGAGAAACTACTTAGGTTCCGAAAATAACTTTTAAAAAAATAGGTTAGTGAAAAGTTTTAATCCATTTTAGGACCAGGTGACGTAAAGCTTGAGGAGTTATTAATGCTGTACTCATTAAGTTATGACGTCCAATTAATCTCACTCAGTTATTAATGCCTCCTGACGGGCTTATTATTCATGCACGTCGTCCATACGCGCATGCTAATTAGTAAACCTTCATTTCGGACTGTTTTAAGGAATATTAAGCCATGAGAATTAATTTCTTTCTTTTAGTTTGAAAATCCTTTCCTCTGCTACAGTTTTAAATAAAGGTACAGAAAGGTTAAGAAATGACAAGTCTTGGAAAGATATCCTTAAAAGTGTTGTGTTGCTATTGTTGTGTTTTAAGTAAACGTTACGGCTAAATTACCCAGAAAATCGGCGTTGCATTTCGAAAAAGGAGTTTAGTGCGTATTGCTGTTTCGTTTCGTGATCTGACAGAATTATTTAGGAAGATAGCAGTTGAGGAGTTCTGTTGCACAACGAGGACACGAGAAAATCACGGAGGAAATGGAATATCTGATAGCTGACATCAAAGAAGCTTAAGTAGGCCTAGGGTGTCTAGATAGATGGTATTGCGTTAGGGTTTTGCCGCATGGAATAGATTTTGGAGGCAGTTTTAATCTACCGTACACCAAAGCCTTTCTCCAACAGCTCGAATATAGTTGTTGTGTGAACTACTCAGTTATCAGTTGATTCTTGTATTTTATCGGTAAACGTGGAGTTGGGCAAAATCTCTAGTTTTTCTTTCTAAAAATATTTTTTTTTCTTACCACGTGAAATTGACCGTGTTAAAAGTTTTCGCATTTTATACTGTAACAAGATTTAAAAATATTCTGAAGGTACTATATTGCACAGTCATTGTAATGAATTAAAATCAATTTGGTAACGACGATGCTTTAGTATTTAATTATATCCTTGTTTAAAGCATTTCCCATTAGAAATCAAGTCGGCTTCACTTTTACTCTTGGGCGAAAATTCCAAGGATAAATAGGCTTACCCGTGAGTCTGTCTATTTTTCACGTCTGTCAGAATCTATGAAAGCAACTACAGCATAGAAAATTAACCATAAAACTTCGAGAAAAATTATGTAAATAATTTTATATCAATAATGCACTATATATCACACAGAAAAACATCATATTTTGAAGCTAGACAAATTAGAAAACTTAAAATGATTTGTACGCAGTGAAGACAGAAAAAAGCCAAATTATGAATGGAATGAAACATAAAACTATTCCTCAAATATTCACACCCAATTGCTATTCGTTTATAAAAAAGTGCCTCTTAAAAAAATGGCCATTTGAAAGTAAAAAAAAAATGTAAAAAAATTGCCATTTGTATTAATTTTCTATGCACGCTGCTTACAATCAAATAAAGAGAATATTTCTGTACAGTGAAAATAGTCGATTAGGAGAAGTAACGTCATTCGGTGTGGGTCTATAAATTCCTTGTGTGACTAGCAAGTTAATTGTGACATCTCCGGATTTGTCGTTTTTTTACTACTTATTGAAAGACCGAGCTAATGCTCGTTCCTTTAAATTTTTCAGTATTTTTTCCTGTCGTAGCCTGTTTCTCGTAGAAACTGCATATGCTTTCATTTAATTTGTATTAATATTCGTACCAGGTACATATAATAGGGAAAAGGGCGTTTATTGCTGGTCTCAATTTATGGGACGTTAAAATATTTTAGGCATGGCAATAGCAAACACGTATCAAAGCGATGATTAGCCATGTTCACGCACGAGTAAACTCGAGTGACGTCCAATTGTGATACGTATGACTCCACAAAGGGTTTAATTACGCGGCTAGCGGTTGATTCAGTCGAATTAATGCCAGAAATGTGTCAACGTGTAGCTTCCGAGAACACGTGCTTAAAATGTCTCCAGCAACGTGTTGGAATACCTCGCGTTGCACATTTATTGAACACGGTTTCCTAACCAACTCTTGACCAAGCTAAAGAAGAAGCAATTAACTAAAATAGTAACACCTAAGCTTTGTAACTACGTTGAATCTAAACGCATGTTGCATCGCCCGTCTTGATATGAGTCACAATTCAAAATTCTTTATATTTTTTAAAATTTTAATAACTTTTATAATTAGTTTTAACCTAAATATACGCTAGAACAACGTACAATAGAAAGGTATTTAGCCACGTTTGAGAATTTCTGCGTTAGAGCACTGCTTGTCAGTACTCGCAGTAAATAAATTGTGCTGGGCGTTTCCAAGAACCGTCCAAAGACCGTAAACTGGCCACTGGCCATTACTTTCCACACTAGAAGACCTGTAAAATACCTGACAATGAAACGTTCTTAACAACGAAACGGAAAGTGGTACACACGTGGAGCCGCTTGTGGTGTTTCGGTACAGTGAAACCTCTAGAGTGCTTAAAGGATCTTATCGTTCAGAAAGACTCATAAAAAGGCGTCATAATCAAGAATAGAAATACAGAATCTGATCCATTCTTGCGCTTGTCACGTTTTGCAGCACACAACGTATATTTGAAGCTGCAAAGAGTACCGTAAAGCTTTTGTTGAATAAGTGCAATAAAGGGGCGTGGTCGACATACCAGATAGCTCAAGCGGAACAGCGTTACATAAAAGATTTGATATCAATTTTCATGTCGTGAACGATATTTGGGGCGTTTTAGCTCAGTGTAGTGCGTTTCTATGGCGCTAGTAATGAGCCGATGGGATTTTGGGCAGCTATCGTATGTTCTCGTGACAACATGAGATCAAAGAGAACGGAATTGATGACGTTGCTACTAAAACTGAGTTTCGGATTGCGTGGCCGTAATACGGACGCAAGAATACGTTAAGAACGCAAGGAATGTGCCCTTCGTAATGCGATTAACACCTTAATTTGGCTGACACAGTGGGCGTGTTGCAGAAATTTCCATGCAGCATAAAATTCTGTATTTCTACAATTTTTTTTCTTTAAGAATTTCCTTTATCATTATTTCATTTTTTTTTTCCTTTTCGCGATTTGGGGTTTGGAAGAAATCTAAATGATCAAACTATAATTTAGATTTCTAGTCTAATCGATTTTATTTAATTATTAATAGGAACAGTGTTTAATTACCAGTTTGAAAAATTTGTCAGCGATTTTGTTTCTTCACTGCATTGCATCTTAACATGTCTGCATTCCGTTTCTGCATTGCTTGACTGTAAAACCGGACTTTTCGTCACCGACTTAGGGCCCCGCCCCCGTCCTAAATTCCTGCGAGGTATTGCACCCTATTTCAGATCGATTACAAAGTCAAAATACCAACGCGAGAAGTCTTCGCCGAATTCCCCTTTCAAACGTCTATTTTTAGGAATTCGTGAAGCGTAAGACGTTGAAAAATGCACTGTTTCCTCACTCGATCGGGCCCAAAGGGCGTTTTTCCTTGATTATGGCGGTCGTTTTCATAAAAAAAATACACAGCAAAGGGAGCTAAGGAAAAAGTAGGATGTGATGGAAGGGAAGAATAGGAAATAAATTAAATAAAGCCAAGGTTGGGCAGAAATAAGAAAAAAGGGAAGGAATGGAAATGTGGCAAAACTTTTGCGCCCAATAAAGTGTAAAACCTTTCTCACAGCGATACCAATAAAGCCCTCAGGCAAACGTGCCAACACATTTTTGGCATAACGCACCTTGCACACCTAAAAAAAGAAAAAAACGAATGGAAAACTTGGAAAAAAAAGAAGAAAAACTCATCCATTCATTTTTCTTCTTTGCGCAGTTAAAGTTGCGACCTTCAGGACGACTCAATGTACAAGTTCGACACTTCCGAGAAGGAGAAGGTAAGGAATATTGAAATTTTGATATCCTACCATTTAGCATCTTGCAGAAAAAGAAAAAAAAGTTGAGTACCGCGTACCCGTCAGAATAGAGGAGAAATAAAATAAAAGAATAAGAAAAACCGGGAAAAGTTTTTGGAAATTATCAATCATAAGTTCATTCAAACAGAATTTTAAATATAACTCGTTAATGAAACTTTGTTCAGAGAATCAATTAGCCTTTTTCGGAATTAAAAGCTTTATTTTTCAGAGCTGTAAAATTAGCAAATAAAAAGCTACTTATTTTCGGGAACATAACGTCAAGTTTTTCTACATTTTTCTAGTTTTTCTACAAGTATGCGCTGGTTAAGCCAGCTAAGTATGTTAAGGTAGAACATAATTCGAATGAGAAATTCAGTTTTAAATCGTCCAGGATTCTGTTCGCTTTTGTTTGGGCTTTGATTGTATGTTGTTTCTTGTTGCAGTTTCCGTGCTAGAAAATGACGATTTCGGAGTCGGAGGAGGAATTACAAGACGGAGAGGAGCCATCAAGCACCAGAAAGTCCATGAGGTCAAAGGTCACAAGTTTGTGGCCAAGTTTTTTCGCCAACCCACCTTTTGTGCCTTCTGTCGGGATTTCCTATGGTAGATTTCTTTAATTGCCTTTAACTTTCTCTTAAAATTCACTAAAAGTATAAGTTCAACATGTTTTTTAAAATTCAAATCTTAGTATTATTTAGTTTAAAAATGTCACTAGCAAAAAATTCATGGAAATTCGTTTCGCTTCTACGTCCGTCAATCCAATTTTGTCTTTGTAAAAGATAGTTCAAATTCAATGAATTTGAGTTGACTTTAATTCAGATTCAAATAAAGGAATTGCCAAGCGCTTCATGCAGAGAGTGATTGTTTATGTGTTGTTTGGTTATTATAGAAATATAATTTTATTTTTATTTATTGTTTATTTTAGAAATAGAATTTAAACAGAATTTTATGTTTGTTTTGCAGGGGATTTGGAAAACAAGGTTACCAATGTCAGAGTAAGTATTAGCCCATATTCTATTTTCTCTATTGGCAATCGTTCTCTTCTATGTTTATAACTACGTAAGAAGGGAGCAAAAAACCGTTTGGAATACTAATGGAATTTGTGGGGAGTCTATAAATTGATACCCTTAAAATCTATTTTTAAGAGAAGAGCGGGGTGGAATAGAAACATACTGTGTGCGAGAAACGAAAAGCGTGAAGATCGTAACGCACTTTTTTGGGGTTCCTTTTCAGCTGAGTTGATGAAACCCCGGGGTTGAAGGGTAAATGGAACTTGTTAACAAGCTTGGTCCTATGAGAAGTATTTCTGCACCTTTTTGGGTATAAAAAGAAGGAAAAATTCTTGAACTATTTACAGCTGCAGATAAAGATCAGCTGTCTGCCAAAAGTGATGAGCCGGAGATTGCTGCAAAAATCAAAAAAAGCGCCGAGTTCACTTTCGGGATTTTTAAAGTTTTTTTTTTTGGTGTTATTTTTTACAGTTTTGGCCAAAAAGGTCCATTACATTAGAGACGAATGTGGAATCCGGCAAGGATGAGGGATTTATAACCCAGTGACTATCATATGCTTTGACTCAAGACTGACATGATGGAACCTTAACTCATTTCTTTGAGCTTTTTTCTCACTTGCTTTGAATGACGCTTGGCTCCTCACGAAGTAGGTGGGAGGGTACAAGTGGAGTGGCAGAGAAGGGTTGAAACTGGGGTTAAAGTCAGTGACTAATTATGTTCCTTCGGAGAGAACCGTGTACTTTTATTTATGACGAGAACTGTTTTGGAATTTTCTTAATTTATTAGGAAGACATAAAAAAGTTTCCCAAGAATCAAGTTACAATTAGTGACCGAGCTCACTAATCATATCTGTGTTATGTTCCAGCAAGTTTTTTTAATTTTCATTGTGATTTTTGAAATGTCATACGTTACACGCTCTGTATATAATCTCCTGGATTTTAACAGAAAGCATGTATTTTTAATTCTCACTAATATTTCTTGGAGAATTTAGTCAGCGAAAATTAGGCTCAGCGTAGTAGATTCGTTAACCGGCAACAGATGTCATTGGAAGATCTTCTTAGTGCGCTCAATTATTTTAAAAATTATTACAATTAGCTCAAAATTTTAAAAACAGCTCATTTTTAACTTATTCTAGTAAATATAACAGACTAAATTGACTAGATTAATATAATGTAGTGCTTGCAATATAGATGGCGTTGCAGGTTTGCAAACAGAGACTTGAAGGCTACACGAACCTCGAGTTCAAATCGGACCAAAGAGTCCAGACTTTTATTACAACTATCGGCGTTAATATCGGTCATCCGTTAAATCAGCCTATTATTACTTACATTTCACAACACATCAATGAGAATTTGATCTGAAAAAGCGACTCAATTGCTGTAGTATCAGATTTTTTTATACAAATAAAAGTGGCCGATGTGTTCGTGCTATACGGATATAGGACTTCGATAGGCTTTTGTTGACGCCTACATTTCTTCGCGGAAAGGTATTGTCAGAAACGATGCTGTAAGCTTTCCAAAGTCTCAGTGTCTGAATTGGAGGTTTATTAGTGAGGCCTAACGCCTACGCAAAGCGGAATTTATTAATCAATGTTTTATAGTGTGTCAGTGCGCGGTTCACAAGCGATGCCATGACAAAATTTTGGGAAAATGTCCTGGATCGGGCAAAGAATCTCAGAGCACTATAGTAAGTTGAAAATTTTTTACTAAAAATTAAAAATATGTATATATATTCTTGCATGCTCTTCTTTGAAACCATATTTTCCTCGTGTAACTCAGTTAATTGTAGGAAGTTCATTATAGCCGACAATCAAATCAAAATTATTTAAGCGTGTTCCAGTGTTTGAAATCGGATACTTTGCATTGAACTAAATACAGAATATATTCAATATAAGTACTAGTACGTTCAATTGAAGTAATGCGTTACAAGAAAGCATTATTAAAATAAAACCTTATTGGACAGTTATTACACATTAAGTCTACATTTGATAAGCAACAATTGCCTTAGCTATTTCATTAGTATCGAGTACTGAAGTAATTTTTTCGTCTCTTGTAGTATCTCCGTGAACGGTTCAAGATCGATATCCCACATCGATTCCGCGTCCATAACTACATGTCACCCACTTTTTGTGACCATTGTGGATCTTTACTCTACGGATTGTTTCGCCAAGGCCTCAAATGTGAAGGTAATTAACAGAACACGTTTTTCTTTGTTTACTTGGCAGACCAGAAAGGCTTTTCTTGCCTATGAGTTTCTCTAAGAAAAATAAAAGGAAAAAGATATCAAAAGATTCCTGGAGGTGCCACATTCCTACGCTTCAGCGAGCTTATAACCAACCACATAATGAATACGCGCACGGAGTCTCACACGCGAAGCAGGTGAATCTTCGGAGTCTCGTCGTATCGCAGGAAGTCAAAACACGTAAGGAAAATTACATAAGGAGGGAGAAGAAAAAGAGACAAAGAGAGAATACTCCCCCACTCGTCTCCACCGTCCGTAAAGTCTTCACCAACTTAAAAGCGTCCCCCTTAACATTTTGTGGTGGGAGCCGAAAAGCTGGGAAAATCTTGGACGTCTTCCCGGTGGAAAAACTTTGAAAAAACTTCTATTTTAAGCTTACCCTCCGTTCCTCAAGTCACGCGCGCCCCAACCTGCCACCTAAGCCCCGCCCTCTCGCCTAAACTTCCTCGGAGTATTTCTCATTTTTTGCCTCAGTTTTTGCCATTTTCATTGCTCTTATTTCCAGGCTGGCAAATCAGTAAAGATGTCAAAAAGTTGTTCTACGCGCTAGCATTTAGAAACTCAAGTTACTCGTGGTGGCGTCAAAGACAAGGCTACGAGGTCCCGCCTCCTTTTTTACGCACTGTAAATGTTATAAGCTAAAATAGCTTTTAGGAGTGAGGGAGGGTTTGTTCTCCGTCGCAGTGCAACCTGCGAAAGTCTACCTTTAGTCAGTTGATCCTTTACCACTGGCGGGTGTTTTCCGTAGCCTGAGGGCATTTCTGACTTGTTCATTTGCTCTTGAAAATTATTCCAGATTTTTTATTTTTTCTGATTAATTTCAACATTACTTCAGTTCAAGTCCTAAAAAGACTCGAAACATTCTCAAAAGACTTCAGATGGCGTACAGAAGCCATTATTTTGGCTGGGGCGGGGGTAGCAGCAGTTCTTTACCCTTTGGCTCCTCCTCCAGTGGCATGTTTAGCTCCTCCTACTCGAGTACGCCCTCGAGCCACCTTTTTTCTTCCAATTTGAGCCCCAGTTTTGGTTCCAGTGGCTACAAACCTTTAAGCAGTCGCGTCAATATCCCTACCACGCCATCTGCTGGTCGTTGGCGACCTAGCTCCGCCCCTTATTTACCCTCTATTAGCGAGAATGTGCATTACACTGCTTTATCCTCGTCGCCTTCGTCGCCCTCGGGGCGGAGCTACTACGATTATCGGCCGGTAACGATGCCGCGTACCGCCATGGTGATCACGACTCCGCCCATTACCACGTACCAGCGCCCGGTATTGCGTAACACAGCCACCATTGACGTCATCAACCGCCCACCGTCCAGAAAAGCGGCCAGTAACGAAAACTCTGCGGGACTGAAGCGCGATTTTAGTGTCGGCACGCTGAAAAGAGGGCGCCAGGTGATTCGACTGCAAACCAAGCGCCTAGATGACGCGCTAGACCGCCTGGAGCGCGAAACGACATCCCAGAACCCAGATCCGGTCAAAGAGCCAGTACCGAGCCGTCCGGTTCCGGTACCGCCGGTCAAGCCACCGGTCATAAAAAAGACGCCGGGAGAGAAATTGATGGAAAAGTTTTTGATCCCGCAGCGCAGTAACAAGAAGAAAGTGCTGAGACCTTATGGTGGCACGCGGCGCCTGGCCCCGCCCCAAGCCCCGCCTGCTTGCGTGCCTCAGGCGGCAGGCATGCCACAAAATGAAGGTTTGGCTTTTGCCGGACCTCTTTAAAACTATTCGTTAGATCGTAAAAGCTCGTTAGCTGCTATGAGTCATTGTTGGGCCCGTTGCCATATTAAAGCTTGAAGTCCTTTTTGCAGGGTTTTGTTGGGTTAAAAGGGTAGTTGGGGGGTTAGAAGGAAGTTGGAAAGGTTTTCTACTAATGAGATTTTTGGGTGTTTGTTTTTTTGGTGTTTCGTTTTTAGTATGCAACGTCAATTGTCACAAGAAGTGCGAACGACATATGCCAAATTTGTGTGGCGTGAATCAGAAACTGCTCGCTGAAGCTTTGTCATCCGTGAAACGAGGTAAAAGTTCTTTTCTTAGCTACCGCGCTTTGGGTGTCGTGACAGCAGAAATGCTTTTGCGAAATGTTTTCTTTACAAGATGGCTTGACTTAAAATGGCAACAGCAATGGAACGATGCAATAAGGGGAGAAAACGAGGTTAACAATGGGAGGTTACAGCCATCTAACGGGAGAAGGAGGAATTTGACGTCACATGCCAGATTTTATGACGCTGAAACGTTCTTTTGAAGAAAAGTTGCGTTCTTGGAAGTCGCATTCTTGCAAGCTTAGCGTTAGAACAGTCTTGCTAGAAATAGAATCAGTGTAGTTTTTTTTACGCTATTTAAAGCTTTCGGAGGTATATAATTCAGTGTTGAAATTTAGACGTGCTACGTGATATAGCACTTTGTAACGCGCTGTCCTGGAAGCCCGAAAATCTGTTAGATTAGCACATTTTGTATTTTAACTTACTTATTGACTGCTGATTGCGTTCTTATGACATCTGAAAATTCTGTTTCGACACATTTCTAGCAACAAAAAGCTAAAAGTGACTTTTTTGCACGTTTTCAGCGTCTTAGAACTTTTACTTCCAAAAGGCAATAAGTATTATATTGTTGTGGCGTCAAACACTTTGTTCTAATAAAAGTCCCGGAATTTACGAGATTATTAACGAAGCTTTTATGTCCGTTTGAATGACAGGCACTTCCAAAACTTCGTCTCCGCCTCCGAAGAGTAATGAAGATACCGGGTCGAGTAATACGAATGCGTCGGGGACGCGGATATCGTCCAATAAACGTCGGCCATCTTCGGCGGTGCAGAATTCCAATACTTCCTCGTCATCTTCGTCTTCGTCGGGCTCTTCTGAAGAAGAAGACGACGAAGCGGCGTCGACAGTGGCGCCACTGCGGTCCGTGCCTCCCATCAAAACAAAGCCCCGCTTCCGCAAGTATGGCGCGGAAGATTTCCAATTCCTCAAAGTCTTGGGCAAAGGCAGCTTTGGCAAAGTACGTAGCTTGTAAAAAAAAGGAATCAGGAGTTTCCAAAAATAAAAGTTCGAAAGAAAAGAAAATGTCGGTACCGTATTCCTACATTGCCATTCTTCGGTTGGCATTCTTTTCTTTTTTGAAAAAAAGGTGTTGCTAGCCGAGTTGAAAGGGATGGAATCTTATTTCGCCATCAAGTGCCTCAAGAAAGATGTCGTTCTCGAAGATGATGACGTGGAATGTACCATGATTGAACGAAAAGTTTTGGCCTTGGGTACTAAGCACCCTTATTTATGCCATTTATTCTGCACTTTCCAGACAGAAGTAAGTTTTAAAATATGCAAACAAAACAGTGCACGGAAAAACAGTAAAGCAATACAAAAATAGAGCTAAATGATAGAAAGTTGCTGATTCAAGCCAGACTAATGAAAGTTCCTGTTTCGTTTCTACAGTCGCATCTGTTTTTTGTGATGGAATATTTAAACGGAGGAGACCTGATGTTTCATATCCAACAAAGTGGGCGGTTTGATCAAGACCGTGCTCGGTTTTATGCAGCAGAAATTGTTTCAGGGTTGAAGTTCTTGCACAAAAAAGGCATCGTTTACCGGTAAATTTAACTCTTCGATTCTTTTTATCGTTAACCTAAATTCCAGCTTTGTTAAATTCGGAAAAAATTAGTCACCAAATTCAGTCATAAAAACGATTAAATTAAAACCGTGTAAAACAGTAGAGAAGAGTATACATTTCCAAGTTTTCTAAGACTTAACATAAAAAATTGTTTCGAGAGTTATTTACCGATTTTTTTATTTTTTGTTCTACAATTCATTGGATTTTTTAGCACGTAGAATTATTTCATGAAATTTTAGAAATAATTGAAAGGGAAAAGATTTATTTGGTATGGAACTTTATCAACAGAGACTTGAAACTGGACAATATTTTACTGGACTATGAGGGCCACGTCCGTATTGCCGATTTCGGCATGTGTAAGTTGCAGATTTATCTCGACCGGACGGCAGACACGTTTTGCGGGACGCCTGATTACATGGCACCCGAAGTAAGGACACTTGTGCGGAGCAAAAAAGCTAAGACTTAACTGTACGGAGTGCAACGCACGAATGGAAGACGAAACTAACGAATTTGGATGTTTTCAGTAGCTAATAACTAACGATTAGGGTAGTGAAACGGGTTGACATAGGCTATTAACACGCATGTAATTTAGAACGCGTTTTTTTTTTTGGCTGTTTTAAAGGGACATGAAGCTCGATAACGTATTGTTGGACCAAGATGGCCACGTGCGTTTGTCAGATATGGGCATGTGTCGTCTCAACATTCACGGAACGTCGCTAGCGTCGACTTTTTGCGGCACGCCTGACTACATTGCACCTGAGGTTGCTTTCCTTGAATCTTAGTCTGTATTTGAACTCCTTTTTACGTTAATTTTCGGATATTTTGTTCGGCCTGGGTTTATTTCTAGGAATTTTTTTTTCTAAAATTAGTTTATTAAGGGGAAAAGGAGTCACTAACGTCCGAATTTTGTGTTGGGCTGTCACTAATTATCGCTACATTTTTAAACGCGTTTTTATTATCTCTTTAATTTTGCGCTCTATTAGATTTTGTTATTTTGTTTGATTTTCAAACTGAGCAGAAAACTGTTATTTTTCGTAAGAAGAAGTTAGACTGTCTTGTTGATTGAATTTTTGATTTGTCTAGATTATCAAAGGTTTGAAGTACAATCAGTGCGTGGATTGGTGGTCTTTCGGGGTCCTTTTGTACGAAATGGTGGTGGGCCAGTCGCCTTTCAATGGCTGTGATGAAGACGAGCTCTTTTGGTGTATTTGCAACGAGCAAGCCTATTATCCTCGTTTCTTGGCCAAAGAAACCAAAGCCATTCTCTTGGCGGTGAGTAATAACTTCGTCTCCTTTCAGAACACACTCAAAGAAAAATGGAAAAAAATCCACGTTTCACGAAAGGGAAAGTGGAACGCACAATTTGTATTTTTTTAATGACTGTTATTTTGTACCTCTTTTCTTCGGGCAGCTATTGGATAAAGACCCGGTGAAAAGACTAGGCACGCCCACTTGTCTCTTAGGCGATATCTGCGATCAGCCTTTCTTCAAAACCATTGACTGGGAGCGGCTCGAACGAAAGGAAATTGAACCTCCTTTCAAACCCAAAGTTGTAAGCTGGAATTTGTAACTCCTTTCTCCTAAGTCAGCCGTTTTGCGTTTGTTACATTTTTGCTGTAAATTACCTGACTTTTCCAAAATATTAAACACAATCTATTTAACAAATTTATTCGCTTTTATGAGTTTAGTACTTTTTTAGTTGGACATATTTAAGATTTATTAGTTTCTTTCATTTCTTTTGTCTATTTAGTTTTGCTTAATTCGTGTAAAATAGAGATACCCATATTTTGTATTAATATTTTAATTTTTTTTTAATTTCAGAGACACATTTTGGACGTCCAGTACTTTGATTCGGCGTTTACAATGGAAAAGCCGCAATTAACGCCAGTGGATAAAGATATTTTGGCCTCCATGGATCAAAGCCAATTCCGTGGTTTTAGCTACACCAACCCGAATACGACGGATTAAAGTCAACGGTTGCAACAAAGCTTTATATATTTTTGTGATGGAAAATTCATGGGATTTTTTCCACGACTTTTTTTTGCGAACGAGTTGCAAGCTAATACGTATACTTGGATCCTTGATGACTTGGTGCAGTAAACCGAAGTTTTGCGGGGAAAGAACTAAGCCCGAAAGTTCTTGCTTTTGGTACCAAAAATGGGGGCGTAGTCATTTTTTATTGCGTAAACTTTTTTGTTGCTGCTTGTGCGACCTTTTGGGGAGGGAAGAAAGAGTGCTGGTATTCATTTCAGGGCCAAAAATGGTGCCAACTTTTGGTGGTTGTATATAGTGAGCGATTTTTTGGTCCCATCTCTTTTAGCCTTTGTAAATAACACATTGTCTTTTTGTACATGCTAAAAGGAAAGCATCCTTTACCTTTACGCCCCATTTTCCCTTATGTCATTTTTAGCCATTTTGAGAACGTGACAGCATAATGCAATTTTTTCCGATAGTGTTCAGTTTTTGAGAGGGCATTTTTTATTATTTTATTCTGAGAGGGTAAAAAGGGTTCAAAAAGTGAATTTCTAGTCTTCATTTTTATTCAGATATGGAACATTTTGTATCTCGCTTCCCTTCGGTCCGTATTGGCGCATTTGTATTTCACAAAATTCACAAAAATCTCCTCCCCGTGAATGATTACACATTATTGGGAACAGAAGCCAAAAAACTGGGTCAGTTACTTTTTTACAACGCTTGGGGCACATCATTATTGTGAATGGAGAGCCCATTTTCCATGAAAAAACGAGTTATGCAAATGAGAAGTCGTGACAGGGTCGTTAATACCGACTGCTTTTGTCCTGGTTCTCTTTCTTTTTTAAAGAAAATTCTTAGATATTCTTATTTTTAAAATAACTTACCAGGTGTTTGTTTTATGAAATTAATATATTTTAGATATTTGTACATTTCTAACAATATTAATACGATAGTGGGGCTGGCAACGGAATATCACCAGGAATAGCCACCCAGCCCATGTTAACTTTGTAAGCCAGACACCAGATGGAGAGCCAGTCGACGTCACGGACGGTCATGCCCTCGGGCAACGTGAGTTCCACATCTTGGCCGTCGTACTTGTTCAAGGGCGCGCGACTGCCTTTCTCGTCCGGAATGGCTATTCCGCGTGCGTTAGGTGCTTTCCCCTTGCCGACCCAGAAATAAGCGTCCGGGGCGAGTCCGTCATAATAAAAACCGGGGATTAATAACCGTCGGTCGTCGAGCACCAAAACAGGTTTCGATTGCACGTCATGCGACAGGGTGGAAAGCTTTGGAAGTTGAATCAGAGGCGGGGCTTCGAAGTGGGAGGGAAACGAAACGGAAGCTAAGATTTCGGCAGAATTTTTGGCACTGCGCACAGACAAGGACTGGAACTGTGTAATCGGTAAAGCTACCGGTAGAGGGAGTAACAAGTCAACCGGGGTGGTGGTAGGCGCAACGGATTCTGTGGCACTGAAAGAGGGTAAGGACCGAACGGATAATCGGTAGTCTATGTCGGTTTGACGGGTCGACTCACTAAGGTGGAAGGATATCGGAGTTTCGCTACTGAAGCGGAAATTCGAGACAAGGAGAGTGAAGTCGTTAAGGGCGAAGACTTGGCCTGTGAGAGAGGGTGTTTCACTGTCGAAGGAACCGAGGTAGGCACCAGAGGCGTTTGGGTCGGGGGAGGCCATGGTGCTCGTGATGAACAGGAGGAAGAATGGTAGAAAATACATAGTGGCTGTGTGTAGCTCCACCGGTGGTTAGTAGCATACTGCTTGGCTTCGGATCAAGGGTAGGGAGTGTTTGTTGACGGTGAAAAAGTAGGTTCCGTCCTTAAGCCCTCTTTCTTACCAAGAGCAGGTTTATAACCCACCTGTGACAAGTTGCATAGGCAACATATCATTTGTAGATTTATATTTCAAACAAGCAGGTTGTACAACAAGTGCAATGGCCGAGCGGTCTAAGGCAATGCCTTGGGATCGCAAGGTTGTGGGTTCGATTCTCCATACCTCATATTTGATTTTTCAGAGGAAAAAAAACCTGACGATGCCCTGGCTTGCTTCTTATGGTACCTGGTATATCCCAATAAAGTGGGATTACCAAGAGGATAATTGGAAACAAAATGGGAAGCAGGAAAAGGGATAGAAAGGGGTGAACGAGACCTCGGGAAGCATGATGGCGTCGCACTTTTTCCCATGTTATTCCTTATGGGATTTCAAAACTTTTGGCTCCTGAGACGCCCTCAGGGCATGATTACATGTTCAAGCTCAGTTTTTCTCGCTTATTTGAAGGGCTAGCGCAATAATTCTTACAAATTCGGAATCCTCTCGTTGAGGCGAAGAATTTGCAATCTTTAATCTCCATATTGCAGACATGTCGGTTAATTAGGTTAATTCGGAGTTACCTGTGTACTTTTCTATTTACTCGTTACATCGCGCTATAACGTACATTAGCTACAACAAGATAGCGAAAATTGTGCACAAGACCTCAAATCGCGGCGAAATTAAGAAGCTTTTCCAGTTTTGGTCATTACGTGTAGTCGGCTATAATGGACAAATACTCGGTCCCCGTACTTGTACGTTATAGCCAGATTTTAATATATTTTATTTAATTTATTAATCAGTTTGTTATTTGCTTTTGATTTATTGTTTTAATGACTGATTTGTTCACATTAAAATATTTTCTCGTCTGAAATTCATGATGTGGGTGTTTTCGGTCTGAGATCCCCATCTCAGGTCATAGTATGGTGAGGTTGCTCTACTTGGGGTTACTGAAAGGGAAATGTCAACAAAGAACACCGTTAAACGTACCGTTCGACGCTTATTCATGCTCTGCTACAGTTTTTGCAAGGAAGAAATAAAGTGCGTACAAGACTCAACTTGTCCTTGCTTCGCGAATCTCTGCTACATTGAAAAGAGATTAACATGAAAGACGCCCGCTCTTAAACTGTTGAGAGAGAAATGGATAAAGACGTATATAGAAAAGGAAAGTTTATTTGTCATCTGATTTCTGATATAATAAATTCTTTAATAGTAACGGATGTAAGCAGGCTTGGCGGGTGCAGGGGCGACGGGGACAACGGGGGATGGAGCAACGGGTGCTTGGTAAACGGGAGCGTAGGCTTTGGACGTTTCCAGCTTCGGAGCCTCGTATTTATGAGCAGCAGGAGCCACTGGAACGGCAACTGGAGTTTGGATTTTGGGAGCTTCGTATTTAGGCTCTTCGTATTTGGGTTTCGCTACTTTGGGAGCCTCGTATTTCGGAGCTTCGTACGTCGGGCCATCATAAGCAGGCTTGGCAGCAGCAACAGCGGGAGCGGCGGCCCATTGTTCGGGGGTGAGTTTGGGGAGAGTGGGCAACATGGCAGCAATCTCGGCCGGCACTGGAGGAGGAGTCGGGAGGTGTTCTCCGGTAGCACGGAATCCGTTTTCGTCAGCAACCCAGCTCATCTGGATCGTCTGGCCGTCAGGAGCAATGTAAGAGCTGGAGCCTTGGGCAGCAGTGCCCATAGCTGAGCCAATTTGCTTCTGGTACTGGCTTTCTTGCATTGACGTCATATCGGAGCTCTCATAACTGTTGAATTGAAACTTACGTTAGTACATTCATATGATTTGATTTTGTGCATTACCTGTATTTGGAGCTTCCATCCAGGTTGCGAACATCTTCTTGCTTGGTAATGGTGGCGTATTTGGGAGCTTCTTCTTTGACTTCCTGTGGTGTTGCTTCGTAACTGTATGAACCGTAAGGGATTGATGTAGCAACCGCTACCAAGGCTGCAAGAATGAAAATCTTCATGTTGAACTAGTAGATTGTTGCACTGATTGAGCTTTTTGCTTGTGAGACACTTCGTGTTGCTCTGAATTTTCACTTTCGTTGTAGACCTTTTATACTCGACTACTTGCCCCTCCTTTCGCTTACCCTGCGTTCTAAGGCCCATCCTTTTCAAACGAGGTCACGGGTGGCGTGGAGAGTGTCTTATTGAAAAATATTTGTTTCAACCGTACTCTTCTTTTACCGCAATACAGTCTCAAGGTCGGAAACCACATGGGTTGATTAAACATATTGAAATTTTGGCCGTGTATTTTTTACTTTAATATTTATACATTTTTTAATCGTTCTTTAACATCCTCATACGCTTTCTTTTTTGTGCCTGAAGGAAAGATTGTATATTATACGATTTCTTTATTTCCGTTTTTTTTTTTTTAAAAATCGACATATCGCTTTTGAATTTTCTAGAATTTAGCATTCGTAATATGACCAGATTTCAAAGTCAAATAGATAGTACATGGTGATTTTTTTGCCGAGTCCTAATCCTTTTTAAGCCTTTATTCCTCAACTCGAGCTTATACGCCATAATCATAACCGATCATAATCCGTGCAAGAAAGTCTTTAAGCCATAACGTAAAACGTCAATTGTATTGAAAGTCGTTCCCACACGCACCAGGAAATTAAATTTTCATTGTCCTTTAGAAAAGCAGTAGAAATATACACAGAAATATCGAAGTTTGTATCCTCGTGAAACACAAACCAAACGCTTCAAAATTCAGATCCTGAAAAAATCTTCCCCGCGAGAGTCCAAAAGCCACGGCCACACTTGAGTCTGAACTAACCTCAAAGCGATGTTCCATATCATTTCAAGGCAGTGACAAATCTTGCTGCACTTTTTCCAATATCGATGAGATTCTGTACATTTTTCTTTGTCTTTCTTTCCATTTTTTTTTAAAGTCCTTATTTGTTCTTGCGTTCATTTTGCTTTAGCAAAAATAAAATCGTTCGCCAACCATTGCGGATGAGTAATTTCTGTGATCATTTCGTAACCTTTGTTCTCCATAAAGCGACGAATGGCTTCTTTGCCTTCTTTCCCGTGAATGAACTCAACCGACAAAGTCTAGAATCGTACAGAAAACAAACCCTTTTAAAAATTTCAATAAAATCCGAAAATCTGAAATTAAAAACAAAAAGCTTTCTAGTTTAAAATATAAAAATTCTAAGAAAAAAAAATAGATGCTTACGTCGATGTCCACTTTATCCCAAGGAATGGTTTTCAATACTGGATATTCCGCTCCCTCGACATCCAAACTAAAATAATCGACCTGAGTGCGGTTCAAAGCCAAAAGAATCGAATAAAACGGAAAACATTGGACGTCTTGATAGCCAGCCATCTTATTTCCCGCTTTGTATTCTGAAATCTTGCCCATATTCTTCTTTTGTTCGAAAGAAACCTTCAAGAAACAAAATATATATATTTAAAAAAAAATGTCAATAAATAAATTTGTCTCTTCCAAACATCGTTATTTCTAATATTTATGAAAAATTCGGACTAAATTTCAGTCGTACCACTTGAGGATAAGGCGTAGTACTAAGACAGGCCGGTACTGACCACGCCTTTCTATGCTTAGTTTTCATATCAATGAGATTCTCTGGATCTGCTTCGATCAATATACCTTCCCATTCCATAAAACGCTCAAAGTACAAAGTATTCGAGCGCGTTTCGCCGTCCAGGGCACCGCATTCCACGAAAAAGCCTTTTTTCTGTTGGAAACAATGCGTAAGACACCTAATTAATTAATGCATCCTTTGCATTTGAATTAATGATTCTGCTTGTTTATTTATTATTCATTTTTTTCTATATTGATACTGTTCAGTTTAAAATGGAAGAAAAATATAAAATGATCGGAAACATGAAAAATATTTTTTTAATTTTGTATGAACATGAATCTTCTCAAAAGTGTAATTACTTTGTTGTCGAGAAGATCAATAACAGCTTGGGCTTGGCCCATTGAAGGGTTTTCGATATCAGGTTCAGCCAAATTAAGTTCTAATTTGGAAGGAGGCATTAAGAAATGTTGACGAATCAGCGAAATCAGGCAAGGATCGTCTTGTGCGACTTGTTCATAGTTGACATAGTCTGTAAAGAAGGAAAGGAACATTAATAACTTCTATTTTCTCATTTTAGTCATTTCTGATTTTTTTTTTCGTACCCAAGCTACAGCCTTCGAACTTTGGTTTGAAGAAATGCTTTCCATGGAAGTTTTGGTTGTAGCCGTAGAATAAGAGACATGCCAACGCAAAACCAACTATAAGGTAAACCAGGCTTCTTAAGGTTATAGTGCCCATTGTAACAATGAAAAAATGTTATCCTGATAAACGAAGGATAAGGTGAATTATTTTTCAATATTTACAGAAAAACTTACTTTGGTATGCAGGTTAGAATATCGGTTTCTTAATAGTTTTCAGATGCTGAGAGTATGTAAGTAGGAAGAGATACGTTATTAGTGTGAGATGAAGTGAAGTTCGGTCCAAACTTCTCGCATTGTTAGGCGTTCAAATGTGAGATTCCAGGCGCCGTTTTTCTCTTTCACCAGGTAGATTCCTGAAAAATAAAGGAAAGTGATACTTTAATTAAAGTTTCGAGCTCTCCGCGTACAGAGATTACATACTTGGCAATTTACAATGGAATTTTAAAGAGATATGTTGTCGTCAGAACCATTCTACATCAAACTAAGTAACGCCTCTTTTGACCACAAAATCTTCTCAAACTCGACACGTTATACCATCTCTTGGTAAGGGAAGAAGAATAAGCCTTGAGGAGTTTGAAGTCCGATTTCCGACTAAACGATCAAATTTCGTGGGGAGATATATCCCAATATTACTATGTATTCTGCATAAATTTTTTACAGAATAAGACATCAGCTTCTATTCTCTTCATTTCTCCTGTAAATACTCTTTTATTTTCAAAGCTAGTTTCTTTTTAAAAGCATCATAGTACTAGGAAGAGATCATAGGTGGCGCTTAAGTTTGTTTTCCTATCAAGGAACAGTCTATCAACAGTAATGACTAGTACATAGGAAAAATATGCATTTCAGACGGTAGCTTGTCCCCAACTCCATCGAAAATGAAGTAATTTGTCAAAAATACCTTATGTACACTAACCCAAAAGCTATTTGTAGGTTTAGCAGTGATTATGTAGACATTATTAGGCGAATAAAGCGCTCTCTGGATTCCAAGTTATCGTAAGCCTTATTTTTTTTAATAAAAAACTCTCCATTAAAACCTTAGTTAAAACCCTGTTTTACAGGTACCGAAAAGCGCTTATCCTTTTCGCGCTCTGTTTCGCTTTTCTGCTTTATTTTGGACCTTCTGTGTACAGATTGCTCTTCCCCCATACGCGTCATTCGACAGGTAATGCTAATTGTTGTCACCTGACTCATCAACACGTGACTCATTCCCTTCTTTCCTATAGCTGTTACATTGCCTACGCAATTAATGCAATCATGTCATACCTTCTACCGAAAACAAATTTTTCCTACAATTTTCCAGATTTTCCACAATATTTTTTTTTAAATTTCGGAGTATAAGAGCTAGGAATTTAGTGTCGTACAATGAAAATTCATTGCTTAATTAAATCTTAATAGGTTAGTTATACGAACTTATTTTTATTTATTTTTTACGGATTTTTTATTTTATATTTTGTTTCTCGATGGTTTAAGTCGGCGATCGCCATCTGTTGATCAAATTATCGACTACTGTTAACATCTTTATATTTCGCAGACCCTGCCGCTCGTTGTTTGGAGCAAAAACTAGATGGCACCACATCCGATGCGTTCCAGAATGAAGACACGATTATCCAACGTGTTCCATTAGGGGAAGGCGAGCCTTCTTGGCCTTTATTTATGGGCAACGGCTGGGTGGGCATGCTTGCCGAGCCTGGTTCGCCGGTTTACATCAAACACGGACGCACATTATCGCTTCCTGTTCCTTATCACCCAATCGTGTCAATACCTTTAGAAGAACTGGACGACAAGCATTACCAAGCTGCCAGCGTTCTCCGTTTCACGCACGGAATCGTTCAACGATTCCAATGTGCTGCGTACCAAAATACGCCGCTAGATGTCACCGAACAATACTACGCTCACCGAACTCTACCATTCCTGTTAGTACAGGAGATTTCTATTACGAATCAAGGCAAAGAAGACGTTAACTTAGAACTCAAGCGAAGAGGTGTGGGGGCGTGGCCTTTAGCCAATAGTCGAACCACGATGTAAGCACTTCGCTGTTGTCATGTATACCGTTTATGTGTGACAGGGGAATCACGTTATAACGAACTCTTTTTGAACACCAAATATAATTCGGTATATCCGGTTATATTAGATAATTTTACATTTCAAGAGATTCTTTATAACGAGATTTTACATTACTTGACAGAATTTGATTACTTTTGTTTCCAATAATAGACATATATTTTTGTTATTTTTAAAGGCTGAAACATGGCAACGATCACAAAGAGTTCGTTGTCGTCACCGGATTGATCGACGTACCCAAATCGTATCCAATACAGCGAGTTGCGGTTTCCATTGTTTCTACCAACATTCCAAAACGCGTTGAAGTACGATTGTCTTGGAGGAATTATTCGATTTAAAAACTTGTTCTACTCGAAGAGGATTTATTCTACATATTTACACTTCCTCTTGTACACTTTTTGTATCTTTATTTTTAGTTTTTGGAATTCCTTCGATTTTCTTAAATCGTGTGTTTCAGAACTTCTTTTGACTTTTCTATTTTCGTAATTTTTTTAGGTGAAAGCTAAGGCTACGGTTTCTTTGAAAGTATTTACAGCAGTGGCCTATTCGACCGTTTTGACCGATCGGAGTGATTACGATCACGAATCCAGTGAAGTGGAGCTCCGGGCAATCAGCGTAAAAACGATTTTTTTTTCGAGAAGAAATTGTAATTCTTATTTTTATTTGAAATTTAGTATATAAAAGAAGCTGGTCGTTTGAATTCGCGTAAGCTGAAGTACGAGCATACGCAAGTGTGGCAGCACTTATGGAGCTCGGGAATGGGCATCAGTCCTTCCAAAGCGTTGGACGCCGTTAACGGAGATCGTATCAACGCGACGTTGTACTATACGCTGTCGCAAGTACGGGCGTTATTGCACGAAAAGTCGGCGCTGGGTGCAAACAAAGAGGAGTTGAACAGCTTTTTGGCGTATACCGAGGGCTGTTACGGTGGTCATCACACTTTGTAAGAATTTTGGCCTTAAAACAGAGTATATTGCTTGATTTCCAATTTTGTGAATTTTCTTGTTTGTTTGTACGCTTTATGCGTATTGAAAAATTTTTACGTATTTTTCTATGTGCAGGCAAGCTGTGAATCTATGGGCGGATTTACGGACGGTAGAAGACCTTCAAAGAGTTACGTCTCTATGGTTAATGACGCTGGAGAAAAATGGCTGCCATAATTTACTGCGTACGGGCGCAGATGGTGTCATGCAAGCCATGGTCCTAAGCTTCGGAGCTTTGAAGTTTAGCAACCAGCACTTGGAATTTAACATGCAGCCGAAAGATCTGCACCGTGACTTCCATTTCAGGTAAATTATGCTCTCCAATTCTGCGCTTTAAAGTTTTCAAAATGTCAGAGGGAAATCTGTTTTCGCACGGTAAGTTGGCGGTAAGTTACAGATAACTTAGCCAATGAGACATAGCACAAATACGCAAAAAAGGCATCAATAGGAGGTCTAGTTGTTACGAGACATTTATCGTACGTCTTAAAAGATGATTCAAGACGTGTGTGATACATGTTAAGGTGTGTTAGAATGAAAAAGTGAGTGAGTGGAGTCGTTTTAGCGATTACTTGAACTTGGAAAGCAATTTGAAATTTCTTCGGTGAACCGACAAAAATAGCGCTCGAAAGCTGTGGAATAATAATTTAATGTTCAAAGTTTCTAGAAAGAATAACGAAATTGCACATTAACGTTCTTTATATAAGATGGTACCGCCATGTTTAGACTACTTCCCACTGTTGAGGTTAACAAAATTTATGAGCAAGCTTTATTTGACGTTAAATTCTCATATTTTGCTGCATAGTCTGCATAATCTTGGAAGATTCATGAGTAACAAACTCTATTGTAGCTTTTCATGTTTAATCATAGCTATGTTCTCGCCGTGGAAGCGGTTTCGAATGTTCCAGTAACGGCCGTAGCACGTGGCATCCATTTCCGTCGTCCGTTTAACGAACGCTTTTGTATTTGACAACTACTGGTTTTAACCGTGTTATTTACGTTATTCTGTTAGTAATATGTGCATTTGCTATGTCTCAAACTGAAGGTATTACGAAGTTAATTAGAAAGTTTTACTTCGGTAAACTCAGAAACATACGCATTAGTGCCTAAGATTGTCCTGTATGGAATATTGGTAAAGGGGAGGGTTCCGTTCAAACGAGCCAATCAATAAAGCCTTAGATGACGTCTTGGCTCGCAGTGCGGTAATGTAAGGGAGGGAAGTTGGGGTAACAGTTTGAATTTGAATGGGCCAATCAGATTTTAGCATCAAGTTCGTAAGCATGTTCATTGGCTGTATTGCCAGTCTTTCATTATAGCGAACGGATTTCCTTGTGCCATTGCATTTTCCACAGTTTTGTTTTCATGAATTGCGCTTTTTCCTCGCGTGTGTGTTGTTTTCTGTGATAAGGTATTTATGGGTTACGGGGGTCGGGTTTTCGCAGGAGACTCAATTATGGTAACGCGACACACGTAAACATTTCCGTGTTTGTGCAAGACGATAATCGCGCAGCCATTTACGTCGCGTTGGACCGAAGCGACAAGAATTATTACGCTTGTGATGGCGGTTGCTTAGACGCTCCGGTGCAGTTAGGGTAAGCTGGAAAATGAAAACGTTTTACTAAAAGTGTTCGGGTTCTATTCGAAGACAAAAGAAGAGATAAACACACATAAAACTCCTAACGCAATTTTTTCTTTGTTCCAATTTCTTTCGCGCGGGTGAACCATTTCTGTGGCTCAGCCCGAGCAAATTACAGTTTCCTGTCAAACTGACAGATCCTCCAACCGCGGTCTTATACATTACTTCTGACAAGCAACACATGGAAGAGCTGAAGCACACAATCCACGTCAAAGAAGTGGCAGAAGGTAAGAACAACGGACATTTATTTTCCCATGAAAGGTGGATAACAATAGAAAACAAAGGAGACAAAAACGCTAAAAGGTTTTCTTTTCGGAAAAATAAGGCAGAAGGTACATTCTAAACCCCGAGTTATGATCACATTTTACAGGAAACTCAACCAGTGATGTATCCCAACACATGTTCGTCCTTTTACGATGAGTACCCGACGTAGTGCACTTATTCGCAGAAATAATGCAGAACCAAGAATTAGGAATGCATGGGTTTCATGCAGTTTTTAAATAAGACAATGATTAACATCCATTTTAATTTCTTGACTTGTAAGTTTAAACACTTGCAACGGATAACCGCGAGCAGCGAACATAATTAAGCTTATTCGTTGCGTTATTGTCAGATATACAAGATATATCTAGTACATACATCTAGATACGTACATCTAGTACGTACAGTAAATCTTGTACCGACGTAATGGAACGCATTGGAGGTGTATGTTAGGGTACGTGAAGCTAATGTTGCGTAATAGGATCGATTTGCGATCATTTAAGGTTAGGATATGTGCTATGGGAAGCGAAACTGATTGTAAAGGCTAGGGAAGGTTGGAAGTTGTACATTGTCTAACTAATCTCTTTCTTTCCTTGATATCTAGCCCCGGCTCATGAACACCACGTCATTGCGCTGCACCGGCACGGCCATCATTTGGGCGCGATTCCGACATTCTTCTGGGCTTCTGTCTGTCTGCTCATCATTGCCTTCCACTTGTTCTTGTTTAAGCTCATCTACAATGAGTATTGCAGCAATGCAGCAGGTGGAAATAGTCGCATGCGCAAGTTTTCCGACTTCTGAACAAGCCAGAAGTACAAAACTTGGGAGTTACAAGCTTGAGAGAAAATTAAGATAACGTGACGTGACAAAAGGAGAGCCACACAAGTAACAGTTATCCCAAAGTGCTGCAGAAGAAAGCTTTCTATTACTGTCCCAGTCTTTTACGAGTCGCCGGTGCGATGGAACTGGGGAGATATATTGACTGGGGGTGTGATTATAATTCATGGAAAAAGGAAGACAAACTAAAAAATATTATAAACAGTTTTATAAAAGTTTGAAACAAAGTACACGCTAAGACATTACTTCCTGGTAAAGCAATTAATTATGCAATTCCCACACAACGTTTGATAGTTCGTCCTGTATTGTCTTATTTAATAGGATTTTTTTTTTCTTTTCTTTTCCGGTACGTGATGCTCACTGGTACTGTACAGCAGTACTGCGGCTGCTTAAAAACGATTCTTTAGAATTGCAATTTCATGTGACAGAGTTGAACTTCGCTGAAATCCTTTTTTTTCGGACTTACGTATAAGCCTGCTAGCGTCTGATAGCAGTTTTGTAGTTTCAGTAGCATCGCTAGATGACACTGGTGAATTTGGTAAAAAACCAAAGGAACAGAACTTCGGAGAATTCTTGATGCTTGAAAATTTTATTTGTTGAGAGCATCATTTGTCAACCACCTGAATGGCGATTCCATCCTACACGCTAAAATTATTAGTGCATTAGTATAATATCATACATTAGTAAGTTAAGCGATTAATGTGACTGAAATATTCAAACCTCCGAACATGGCGAACATAACATACAGACACCACTGTCCTTACATCCATAAAACCTGAACACTCGGCGCTAGCTGAAGATGACGAAAGCATCAAAACATACATAGGCATATTTACAAACGTAGACATCATTCTTTGTAAAAGTACACAAAAATTATATTCGAAATTAACATGCTTTCTGTCACTATGACGAATTTTAGCTGGCTAGCTTCACAGTACTTGGTAAACTTGTTGAGCAAAGCGTTAATTTCGGGAACTCGTGATTTTTTTCCCGAAACATTGACATTATCCGCGCAAGCTTTTCTGCGCCATTAAAACTTTTTTCAGGTTTCAGAAAGCGCATACTAATTTTAGCCTTGCTAAACACGGTTAAACGTTACATTATATCACCATCATTTAAATCCCCCGACTCTTAACTGGATTCCGGCGGATACCACCCAACATTAACGTCCATATTTCCGGTTTGGATTTTGCTTTTGAGAAGCGCGTATTCAGGAGCTTGGATCTAAATCGCAGAAATTTAAGTTTGACGCTAAATATTCGGAAGTTATAATTTTCGTTGAAAACTGAACTTGATTTGTTGAAAAGGGACTGGGCCAAGTTTAATAAAGCTTAAAAGTTTTGGCAAGAGAGAACAAAGCGCCAAGTTGGAGAAGGAGGTATTTGAAGGTGGAAAGTAATGAGCAACTAATTATGTGTAATTTATGTCCGAAAGGGGAAAGACGAATACCGCTTGGACGTGATGGGTAACGGATTTTCTGGCTGCAGTTAGTAAAAGCTCGTAAATCTAGTCATACGGGTACTAGTAGGGGAAACTTGCTTAGCTAGATGAATGGGAAGCTGGGAGAAAAAGGAGTTTGTGAAAAGTAAGGAATTAATGGGATGAGAAAGTTTGGAGAGTGTTTTAAAGGGTATACAGTATACCTTAGTGCAGTACCAGATCCGTAAAACGCGAAGGTCGTTGGAACTTTCCAGAATTGCCGTTAAAGTGGAGAGAGAAATGTACGGGCAGTCATCCAAGGTCAGATGCGACAGCTGTGACATCGGGTTCACCTGGCAATGAAAACTTGCCAGAATTGGTCTTTGAACAAAAGTTCGTGATCTTGTAGCAATTTTGTCAGTGAAGTTTTCAATTTTGTCAATGAAGCGCGGCAAAAATACTTTGGTTTGACTGAACATTAAAGCAGAATAGGTAAGAATTGAAACGGACTAGCTGAAGAAATGCTTTATAGTAATGAGATTCTATTACTAATATAAGTAAAACTAATCAATTGTGTGGTATTTCCCCATAGTCCGTCATTTGGCAGAAATACTTCCAAATTCCGCTGACGTATTCGTTCGTCCTGAAGAAATGGTTCTTGGAACCGGCTTAGGAATGCAAATATTGCTGAAAGTTTGCATGACGCGCTCGTGTTATCACGTAAAACGTGCAGAAATGTTGCCAGCAATACTGTATTTTCTTGTGTACACGGCCTTATTTGAATTGCAAAGTCGATTCCCGGAATATGTCTTCACGTTATTAGGCTCTTTTGAGATTTACACGTATTTCTGCGAACTTGACAACCTAGCGAATCATTATTTCTGCGAACCAAACTGTCTTATAAGAAAAAGTATACTTCCACATTTTTTGCAGGTTTAGACTTCTAATTATCGGCGCATAACTGCAGAAATCTAATAAATTACTGGCATATTTCTGCACATACGATCATTTGGCTTAATTAAGAGCCAGAAATGCCAGGAAAGACCGATTTTCATAGCCGGTTTACGTAATACCAGGAAGGTGAAGCAATAAGGTGGAGCCATACCTGGAATATTTCTTGCAACCCAGCGTCTGTGATGTCATGACAGTTCTTGAGGAAGATTTTCCGTATGTTCTGGCACGCGTGCAGCAACTGCTTGAACATTAAACTCGGTACATTGACTCCCGGTACCGCCCAGAACTCCAAGACTTCCAAATGTTGGAACATATTGGCACAAAAGATCTCCATTGGCTGGAAATGACATATCTCTGCCAATGCCAACTTGACCAACCTTGGACAGCTTAATCCAATAGCTATTTTCCCGGAAAATTTCAGCATTTTAACCAATAATTTTAGTAAAAAATAAAAAAAATATTTCTACCCGTTAAATCTGCGGAAGTGAACCGATTTAGAATGAGATTTTGCAGCCGCGGGCCGCAGATTTGCAGCAAGGGCAGAATGGCTTCGTCAAAGTCCAAACTTAAGTTGGAGCTGTTTGTTATAGCGAGTTCAGTTAAATGGGCCAGTTCGCAAAAAATTAAGAGCGACGAATTGGATAAGAATCCAGCGACCAAAGCTACGCTTCGCAGATTGGGACACCGCTCCACGGCCGTCTGCAGACTCAAGTCACTGTCGACTTCGATGCAAGTTTTCAGAGTCTGCAAACCGTAATTGACGATGTCCGGATGGCTTACGCTGGATTCCAGCAAATTCAGCACTTCGAAAGCCTTTTTCATTTTAGAAAGGAGAAGATACAAGATCGAATTAAATGCGAATGGTGCGCTCGTTGGAATGGAAGACCAGAGAAGATATTACTTTGGAGAAATCGGGATAATTTATGGCGTAGAAATTTGAAAGATCTTTTTTGTTCTTCTCAATTTTTCAAGACTTTTTCCTTGTCATATTTGTCTATTTTGTTCTGTGAAACTAATCTGCAGAATCAAATTAAGACAATTTCGAATTTGTGCGGAAATAATAGGTTAATTTGACAACTTTTTTTGAAAATTTCGCATAATTTTTTTTCAATAATTTTGAATGATGAATAATTTTTCGATGAGTTTTGTCAAAAATCTTCTCAGGAGATTATAAACTTTTTGCACTATAGCTCTTCATCAAGGTTTTTGTTAAAAAAAAGTTTGAAAATAGCTCGTTTCCTGTTTGGCGTCCGCGTAAAGCGAGATCCTAATGTGGCTTCCTATATAAAGCGTGTTCCACAACCCGCGTAAAGCGAGACTACTTACACGTTACACTTTTTGAATGTTTTAAAATTTCTTTCTTAGCAACAATATTTCGTTAAGAAGATGTTTAACCTACAATTTATTAGAATTATAGCTTCTTATCCCAATATATTCTCCTTTTATCATAATTTCACGGATATTTTCCCTCTTGGTATTAAAAGCTTTTAAGAAATCTTTCAAAGGAATACTCATGAAAAGGAACAATGAAAAGATGGGCACCCAGAAAATGAATTGAGTTTACCTGGAAAAGGTATTCATATTCCAGTTCTTTGAGGTTAGGCAAGTTGTGCAGAACTTGGATAATGCCCTGCGGCGTCGTGCGGGTTTCGAGGAGGTTGAGATGCTGCAAGTTTCGCATTTGCATCGACGAAGAAGCCGACCGTGCCAGGATACGCAAGCCTTCATCCGTGACAGGCGTGGCACTTAAATCCAATTCACGAAGTAACGGACAGTGAGAACAGATTTGCCCCAAGACCTGTAAGTCAAAATGACATTAAATCGAAAGCTTCACACAGTTTAAGACACGCCTTGTAATGCATGTAAACTGCTCAAACATGGCCTATGGTGCAATTATGCATAATCGCATTTCCAGATCTATTTTGAAAATTTACCTATTGCCGTTCAATGAAGCGTTTTAAAAATTGACAAGTTTAAATGAATATTGGATTGGTCTGCTTTTTAAGAGATTTTTTGTTAAATAGTTTTAAATTTTTATATATATTTTTCATATTTTATATATGATGTATATTTTATATATTTTTCATGTTTTATACATGTTATTTCATATATATTTTTCAAATCAGGAAAATAATGTATATTTTTTATATTTTTTTCATTGTATTCATATTTTATAAATCAGAAGAAGAGTCTTACAAGAATTGAAAATAGCCTATTTTACTCCATAATTTGGATTAAGAAATAATTAAGGCTATGCCATGGAAACAAAAGGCGGAGATCGAGACAAAAAGCGTGAGAAGTGTAAGGGAAACCGAACATGTGAAAGTTCAAGAACACATGTAGGAAAGTATTTAGGAAAGTATTGCTTTGTACCTGATCGGTAGTCAAGGTCATCCGGAGATTGAGGCTAATGAGCGAAGGGAATTTGGGTAGTAGGCGGTACAGGTGAATTTCACTGAGATGGTTTTCAAGGTACGACAGGTTCAGTTGAGTCAAGGCCTACCATAAATATCAGTGGAAAAAATATTAATACTTTTATTAATTTGCATTTTTAAACGCACTCGCGGCTTTTTTATTTATTATCCATTTGTTTTTAAATAATATTTTAGTATTTCTTAAGAAATATCGCTTGTAAGGTAACAAAAAGGGAAATCACGTGACAACGAGCTTCGATGAACTCAAGGGCGTGGTTCACGTCCCCGATGCCATTAGCCAGTGATAATTTCTGCAGTTGCGGCTGCAGCAATAAATGGTACGCGATGCGGCTAATTGACCGTTGTTCCGCAACGGTTTCCAGCAGATCCTCCAGTAGCGTAGACGCTAAAAGGAGCAAACATACACGCATTAAAATAGCTTGCAGAAATAAATAAAAACAGCCATACTGCAGTAATAACTGGAATAACAGAGCCAACAAGGTGTCTCAAGTTACATAAAACTTTACTCAAATCGTGCTCGTGAACTTCCGAACGTAATTCAAACTTAATCCAAGTTCATTATCTTCCCAACTTTCGTTGCACTTTTTGTCACAAAGCAATTTCTGCCTGGGAAAAGCAATCTCGACGCTTCGATTTTCATAAAGTACATCACGTAAATCTAATCAACGAGCCTTATTTTCTCTCTACGCTATTACACGCAGTAATATTCCCAAATTTCTATTCCTTGCCTTCATTCTCCCGCCGTCATTTCGGCAGTTTATTTTAAGAAATTTAATTTCTGACAGAAATGCCACGTGAGGTAGCAATAGTTGGTACCTTTCGAGCCTGAAAGTCTCAACATCCCTCGACAATTTTAAATGTCCGCTATCACGAAGCTAACCTATATATATATATATATATATATATTGCTGCAGAAATACGAAAATCTTAGTTTATATAACGTTCAATATTAATGTCAATAGCCAACAATATCTACGCAACCAACAACACCCATAAGGAGATATTACAAAATTCAAAATGGAAGAAATATTTCCTTTGTATTGTCAATTTCTGCAGCAATATTCCCCACATTCTCGTTCGAAGAAACATTTCACGTTGTTTGACACGCAAGCAAGCCATACAGCGCTTTAAAACACATTCACAACCGCTGTTCATTGTTTCGCAGTCCAGCTACGCGAAATGTAACAAAACACCACTAACTTACCCTTCACCCCTTCCGCCCTGCACCTCCAAACTTTGTAGGGAACCGAAGCGGGAACGAACTATTGTTATGCATGGCGCTTTACCAGAACTCCGGGGAGGGTAAGAACGTGAATACAATCTTCCAACCCACCCTTTCACCCTCCCACCCCTTCTTCCCCTAACTTTGCTAATTAATGCAGGTCTTATCAGTTCAATGCACGGCATGACAAGGCAAGTGCATTGTTACGCAGCTTTATAGAAGATTTTTCACGTTTTTCATGCACCCTCACCCCATTCACCCTCTCTAACTTGCCTTAAGCTTTACTAGGGCTGACAAATCATTTTTGCACGGAAACTGCGCCATCTTTACCCAATCTGGTAAAACTATGTTAGCCTAAAACTATATTAGATAAATAGCCTAAAATAAAGAGCCTAGCGTAAGTGAATTAACGAACTAGATTACCTAGTGATTTGGTCAATTGTAACGCGAGGCGATGGTAACTTAATTAATTATAACTTTTTATTTATATAAAATTTTCTTAAAATAATTTTACTTTATTTTTTTTTCTTTATTTTTCTTTAAATAACACAGAATGGCATTGAACTTAATGTTTATTTTAAAATTGTCTTTCAAAAGTCCTCTGGAATAAAAAAAAAAATGGAATATTTTTTCTGAATTCATAAAATTCTCGCAAGCTTTGTACTTATTTTCGGTTTTTATTTCACATGTATTGCAATATTTCATTTTTTTATTTCACGTGCATTTTGTCGCATGGATTTATTTACTTTTTATCTTTTTAAAGCTAGTGTTCGAAGCTTCCCCGTCAGTTTATGGAGTACTCTCCCTTGTTCATTTTTTCACCCTCTTCGCCAGCTCGCTTATCGCTGCTAAACAGAGCGGCAGCTTAAAACAAAGTGTTTACCTCTTTATTGTGTCCATAAAAAAGGAGTTTGTCGTTTCATATAACTACCTCATTTTTCTGCAACTCCCCAGCGAGAGTTAATTAAAAATCTCTTTCTTTTTTTCCACCCTTACTAAAAACGGCTATAAGGCAAGCAAGGGCAGAAAGCGAGCGCAGAGACAAAAGTCAATTAAATTCGAAGCCTCCTAACAGAAATGAAAATCAATGAGCGGACCACCGTCAGATTGACAGTTTAATTAGCGACAGCGTTCAACACGAACAAGGAGGGAAAAGGGGTGGACAGCCCACACACCCAGGCAACTTGCACAGGCACGAGTAGGCGGGGTCAAAGGGGAGCCTTTTAAAGTAAGATAATTAGCGCTCGCATTTCAGCCAACTCGAAGAAATTACTTTTGTGAATTAAGAACTTAGGCAGGGGGTAATTCAGCCTTCGTAAGAAGCTTATAAAAGCTCCACATACAAGTACATCAGGCAAAATTTATTTACTAAATTTAAAATTGATTTACTTGATTTAAAATTGATTTACCAAAAATCACTCGACCAATTTGAATCTATTTCTTTACAATTATTTAACTTAAAATTGTATCCTTTTGTAAAGTTGTTAATTGCCTTTAATGTTGTTAACCTTGTACCGTTATACCTACGGAGCTATTTTGATTGCGTATTATTTTAATTTGATTGACCTGACAGTGTTCTAACCTTGTGACTTCACCTTGCTGTGATGGATCTATTGACGCATGGCCTTCTAACTGTTCTGTCTTTCCTTCTCTTGTATATACTTGTATATACCTTTTATTTACTTGTATATACAAGAGGCATATACTTGTATATACCTCTTGTATATACCTTTTGTAAATACAGTCAGTCATAACTAGACATTTGCATACTCTACACTTTAAGACAGCGCTATTTTTATGCCTAGTAGCCATACTAATTTTTCTTTTCTGATTCAGTTCTCAACCAATAGAATAAACATAAATGTAGAGATCGATTCATAGTTTTTATTTTGCTTCTTATATTTTAATCAACTTATTTATATTATATTTTTAATAAACCTATCCTCTACCTTAGAACTAATTTTAATTGTTGCAATAAACGTAGCAGAGGCAGAGAAGGAAGCATTTTATTTTAAAAGATGCAATAAATGGAGGAAATAGAGGCAGAGAAGGAAGTATTTTTATTGCTTTACGAAGACTTACGCCAATCGATAAAAGGTCCAACAATGGTCACATAAGTGCCGTCTTCCATCATACTTCGGATCACGTCACGGTCCCGGATTCCCAATCCGAGCCAGAAGAGGTGTCTCGCAATACTCGTGAGGGCTGCTTTTCGCAGTGTGGGAGGTTTCTTCAAAAGCGGCATTTCTTTGTTTCGTGCTAACTTGCTGCTGCTGCCTTTCGCACCCTTGCTGCCGCACTCACGGGGTTTCTCGTTTCTAATTAGCGGTGCCAAGTTTCACTGGCTGCAATTAGACGGCCACGAAGCGTAAAAATGGAGTTATACAGCACTATTTTAAGTTACTAGGCACAAATCTGAAAAGACACTTGATTTTGTATGCACTGGGGCTCCTAAAGATGAAGGAAGAAATGCTGCAGAAATGGGGAGAAATGGATGTCAGGAAGCGTTTGTGATGGCGCTTGGAGGACTGGGAGTAACAAGCGTATTGTGCACTTGGCACAGTGGTGATGTTTGGAAGGAAAAGTTATTTTGGGATGGGGATCACAACCTTCTAAAACTAGGCTGAACACGTGGTCTTGGTTTCTACACAGCGTAGTTGGCAAAACGGCCACTAAGCAGTGACTCAGTCCTTACTGTTTGCAAACTGGTGAAATACCATTAGTTAAGAATTAACTTTGAAATCAATATTTCGAGACAAAAGATATTCGAGAATTAACAAAAACCTGGAAAGTTAAAGCTTGTAGTTTAACTTTAAAGTAAAAATTCATTCAAACATAGATATTATTGTATCCAGCTTTAAAGGGAGCTGCTAGATGTCGCTAGTGTCTCCACGTGACGCCAGTATCCAGTCAAACCAAGGTTAAGGGAATTACAAGTATTCAAATGGTTTGACAAATGCTCAACATTGCACCCTGAATTTTCGACAGTAAAGCTACACATTATAATAGCTAGTGTACACCGTTAAGATTTCTTGAAAAATTTTCTTATCAAATTCGTAACAAGACAAGATTTTTAAACTTCCTATAAGAAAAAGCGTGTCCGAAGTTTTAGCGCGATTCCAAGCATCTTTAACCATTTATTGTTATTTAAAAAAAATAAAAAATAATAAACACTTAAAATAAATAATATAATAAAATATAAAAATAATAAAAGCCTCGGAGCTGAAGTAATTTATAACCTTTCCAAGATTTGCGTCAACTTTAAAGGCAAAGTTTCCTACACAGGATAACCCACTTTCATTAGCGCTGCGGCAAAAATTGTTCGCAAGTTTAGGAACCCGTCAGTTGAAGTCTAACGAAGCAATAAATTACTGCCACGTTTGGACCGCACGTTGCAAGATGTCCTCTCACATCCTTTGGCAATGGATCCAAAGAAATCAAAGAGCCAAAGGCTAAAGCCACAAGCCACAATTTTCGAACTTTGTCCCATCAGTTATTTGACTTCACCCTGTCCAGAACGTAACGGATTGCTGCAACGAGATGACTTCATCTTCAGAAAAAAATCTTTATTTTTGCCCTTTTTTAAAACCAGGAAAAAAATATTTCTGCTTGCCGCCAACTTGTGACTCAACCTTAATAAACAAAAAACAGGCTATGTTGGGTAAGTTTGACGTCACAACTGCCCAAATAGATCCAGTGGCCAAGTTTTGTTACCGATTCGTTATTCCTCGCTCGAAATATAACAGACGCAACGTTTACGACTTGCACAATTCACCGTTGCAGTAATAGCCGAAATAATCACGTCATTTACCTCCCGGAATTCTTTCAACGAATGCTCAAAGAAACTGGCCAGACACCGAAAACAAACATAGACTGTTTCCATATTTCTTTCTATGAGGAGTAATTCCAACAGAATCAGTACAATACGTGCTAACTATATTTTTTAATAAGAATACTAATGAAAATAATACTAAAAAATCGAATAAAAAATAGAAATAAATTATACGAAATATTAACAAATATCTAAACAAAAATTTTAAATATTACAGAATAATAAACAAATATTGCAGAATATTTTTTCCATTTTTTCTAATTATATTTTTAATTGTTTAGTTTATACGAAATATTAACAAATATCTAAACAAAACTTTAAATATAAATATTACAGAATATTTTTTCCATTTTTGCTAATGATACATTTAATTTTTTAGTTCTAAATTCTTTTCTTGTTTTCACTGCAGTAGATATAGTTCTGTGTTAACCCTCTGGGGGTTAAAAGGGTTATATCGATCTGATTCGTTCTCGGTGTCACAGTATCGTGGCTAGTCTGCGACACACAAATACACGTATAGGGACACACACACGCACTCAAACGTTCTTCACCCCCTTAACCCCCCCTGGCGAGTCTTAACTGACCTTTTCTCGTCAACATTAACCCCCGGACGGAGAAAACTGCCAACCCACATTGCTGTCCCTCTTAGCAATCCCGTGTCCAAGAACTAATCCCTCCCTTAGAGAGTTGTAAGGGGGCAACTTGTCTTCCCCACCCTATTTCACCCCCTTTGGAGGGTCCCACATAGCCTGGGGGAAGAAGTTAGACGATTCCGTGGAAAAAGGGGTTGGGTGGGGGGTGAAAGGAAACTGTCTAGTGTATGTATCTAACGTTTGACTAAGGGCCACGCCCACCCTGGGGTGATAAAAAGAACGAGATTAAGGCACTTAATCAAGTCTCTTGATTCGTATATTACGGATCCCTGTTAACCCTAGCAATGTTTCTTACCCCCGCCCCCGGAAAAGATACCCCAGATGGTTAATTAAAAGTGGGTTATAAGCTACTTAACTTATTTGTCCTTAATTCGTAACGTTTTCTACGGAGAATATACTAATTTATTACTTTAATGAATAATACGGAAGGATTTTTTTCCAAAATGTAAGTAAATTTGGAACCAAAATTTCAAGTTCTCGTAGCATTTTGGTATAATTTGCGCACTTTGCAGTACAGATAATAATAACAAATAAATTGTTTAAAAAATTTCTGCTTCTTAAGTACGGTTAGTTTAAGTTAAGGTGCATCTAAGGCTCTTATGGGCGAATAACACAGCAGACGTGTACTAATAATTAATTTAAATCTTTATTTAAACATTTTTTATTCATTTAATTCTTTCGTATAGACTAATTTCTAAATTAATTTAAAAAAGTATTACAATCCGACAATTAGTTTTTGAGTTATGACCCAACTAATTTTTGACAATGTTCGTTCCCGCGACGTAAAAGCACAAGATGGCGCGGGAAAGCAATGGAAAAATGCATTATACCTGCAGTGCCACCTGTAGGACTACGGAGTCCCCAGCTCAGGTGCACCGTTCCCTAGAAGAAGTCACTAAACGAACTTCAGGCTGTTGAGTTAAATTTGAGAATTTAAATGAAATTAATTTATACCAAGTTAAGCCTGGTAAATGGTTCTTTACTTAACTTGGGTTACGTTTATGAAAGTTTAATTACAATTTCAGTAGAGTTTTACTCCCCAAAAGCGCTTAAAAACAAGAAAATAAGAATACGATTTTTTTTTACATTTATTTATTTTTTTTCTCCTCCAGACTTCTCGTTCCGGGGGTGAATTATTTAGCACTTTTTCCAAGTGATGCTTTGCATTGTCCTTCTTAGGATGCCAGCTAGGCAAAAAAGAAGGAGGGGTGAATTCAGGACGTTCAGAAACGACCTAGCTGTATTGTTGTCCGCCTTTTTTGTAATGTGTTGGCTGCCGGTACTGGTATACATCGAGCAGAGTTCGGTTCTTTGTTGTCCGTAAATAAGAGGAATGTGAAGGAAGGCGCGGAATGAGGATTACAGATGAAGAAGCATTTGGCTCCGAGTCAATAAGCTGAAAGCAACTTTTAAAGGGATGTGTGTCATTTGCATAAGTTCGTCGAGTGCCTCTTACAGTGGAACACGAAAAAGAAAAGAGGGGTGAAAAAAGGGTCATGACTAAAGAGGAGGGTAAATAAGTGAACAATTTCTGTCCACGTGAATTTTTAACTGCGGTGACAATTCTGAAGGCGGCGGCTTGATGTTTTGTTTTTAAAGTTTCCATTGCGTTATTAGTGTCGGATGCAGCGGATAACTCGTGTGTGAAGATGCCTTTTCTTCTCAGATTTGTCATGCACTGGTGAATGCTTGCTGGAACCATCATCCACATCTGTTTATCTTGGCATTACAAGGAGGTGGAGCCGGCAGGTTCTTCCCTTTTTAAAGATAATGGCTTCCCTGCCAAACCGCCTTAGACACCTAAAACAAAACAAACAGACCACCCGAAATGTTAGTGCCACCGCTGCGAAGCTAACAAATCTTCATTGATTTCCAAAGGCAGCAAGGGTTTCGAAGAATTTTAAAAACATAGCTGTTAAAGCCACTCTTACTCTTCATATAATTCTTTAAAATAACGTACACAGTCTACAACATGCAAAGAACAAGGATACACTTACACTAACATATAAATCTTATTCTGGAATCTATTTTTTTATTTTATTTCTATGATTCCAAATTCAAATTGCGCGCCAAATGTGGCTCAGCGACCGTTGCAAAACTGAAGCATAACTTTGAGTTTTCAAAAGGTTTTTGAATCCCAAAGCTTTCATGCTACAGAGCAGAGCATACATTACGGGAAAAAAATCCTCGTACTAAAAATTTGCAATGAGAAAGAAGGAAAATGGCACATTTTAGCGTATTTAAGGAACTACGTGGCTGGACAATGCTAATTTCCCGCCAAACGCTCTTAGTTAGGAATATTCATGCAAATTTGTCAAGTACTTAGAAAGGAGGAGTCTGTCGCACACTTTGACCGAAGAAATACTTTTCTACAAAAAGCTCGTTGGAAATTTGCAAATTTTAATGACCCGTTCAGCTGTTGCACGGACAATTGAAAATTCCCACACAAGTGCCGTCACGCCACATTATGCATTTTCTTAATTTATTTGAGAAACTTCCTAGTGTCTTTGTTGGAAAATTGAAATAAATGCTCTGTTATAGATATTTATTCAAAATTCCCCATTGTTTGATTTCGCAGCGCGAAATCAAATTGCCCAAACTGTTATGGCTGTCTATTTTGCTACTCCTTCCCCAAAATTCACAAAGCTTTGCAAATTACGAAACAAAAACCCCGGAAAGTGAAGTGTTACTATAAAGCTTTGATTTGTAGTTTCTTGACATCGTCAAATTTCCACGCGAAGACAAGTTTTCTGCGGAAACTGTCACGCCACCTACTTCCCTTCCTTGTTCTTCCTCACAAAAGCCAATAATTTGAACAAATTACACACATATAACATCTAAGAAGTGTTCAGTTTTATACAAAAGTTTTAAAATTCGTGAAACAAACAAATTCATATTTTCATTCCAGTAAATCAATTTTCCCGGTAAAAACCGTTTCACTACATGGCATTTTTCCAACGTCCAAATTTTAACGTTGCTTTCTCCCCTTCAGAACTTCACAAAAGACTGATAAACTATACTCGGATGTTTCAGATTGTCAAATTCTCACACTAAGTAACCATCTACTGAACTTTTCCCTGTTATTTTTCGAAAAACAGTTGCGGCGTGTGAGTCAAACCACTTGGACGCCCAACTGGTTCGGACTTTGGTCCTTAAATTTACTCTTTCATGCATAAAACAGCCTCAAAATCCGTTTCTTTTTCCTCATTGGGAGCGTAGGTGTCGAGCTTTCGATCCGCCCTTAGGAAATATTCATGATCTTACCCCGATCATGTTCTGCAGTGGAGAAATATGGAGAAAAAATCTGTACTAACACGTCATTTATTATGCATGCAACTTTTTTCCCTCACTTGTGCTCGGGTTTCGGGCTGACAACAGTAAACCCGTGAGACTTGCTGTATCGTAATGCAAAAGTCGCTTTTTCCCTGTAAGTGAGAAAAATCTCGACAAGAGGAAATTTCAGTTTTTTTTAAGAAGGCGAAAATTAGATTCAAAGAAGCCAACTGCGACGGACAGAAATGTCACTCGAGACAGCGTTTATTGGCTGTCATCAATGTCCATTTTGAAGCGTACAGTCATCTTTCTTTCCAATTATGCTCCGAGACGTCCAAAATGTCATTTTTTGTTGTTTCGTTTGTCAGAGAAATAAAAACATCCACAGACAATATTGCATTTTTATGTATATTTAATAATATTTGCTATCATAAGCCTATTGCTGAATCGTTTTATGTTGCGTTTAGAATACAAGAAGGTTTTTTATTGTTGCGTTCAGGAACAACAAAAGCAATTAAGAGGCCAGGAAATGGAGTTTTACTAGTTTTACTTCCGAGCCAGTCGGAAACTTGATCTTGGCGTACAAAACAAGAACACGCAATCTTTGCTATTAAGGCAAAATAAAAAGTTTTCCTTTAACTTGATTCACTTCGTGCAAGATAAAGGTCGAAAACACAGGTGAATGACAGCCCACAGGAAAACAAGAGCCATCAAAAGCTCTTAACGGAACATGTATTCCCGATCGCAGCACACTATGCTCGACAAAGAAAGGAACAAGGGAAGAAAAAAGTGTTGAAAAAAGCATGTGGGTACGTTACAACCCGCTACAATTAGTTCAAGCAGAAGTCCTTTGTCTGCCGCTGTTACCTTCATTCAACACAATCTTGCGAAACTTTTCCAATTCTCGAGCTAACATTTCTGATTAAAATACTTCGCAAAAATAGTCATAAAGCTGCAATTAAGTAAACGCGAAGTAAAGCGGGTTTGGATTCGCAACGGGTTGGGTTACACGCCACGCGCCTTTGATCAATGCTAACAACAGCGAATTTCTTCTTTAGTTCCATTTTTTCTCATATTTATCTTCCTTTGAAGTCCTATTTTTGTTTATTAACTCACTAGAAAACAATGGCAGCGTATTTTGCGTTCATTTTCCTCGAAAACTTTACTCCCGTTGCTAAAAACGGTAAGTAACCGACTTCAAAGGGAGTTTGTTCGGCGGTCCCGGTTTCACAGCGGTCCGGACTACCTGCACTGGTCAGTGGAACCGCGCACAAGTCAGGGGAACCGATCCGTTGGGGCATTGGCCGTGGCCGTGGCCTCGCCAAGCAAGTTGCTAGCGCGCGGCGCGTTCAGTTAAGCTTGCGGCGTCATGGCAAGCGGACTGAGCAGCGCAAGTTCAGGGATGGCGGGCAGCGCCAGTGTTTCATTCTTGCAAAGTGCGGCTTTGGTGTCAGTGGCTAGTGCGGATGCAAATCCTGCCTTTTGCAGTGCAGATACGTTAACAGGGGGTAACCTAAGTAGTGTGTGGGAGAATGTCGACGCCGACAGGATTGCTAAAAAGCGGAGGAATAACAGATTCATTTTCCATAACGGCCGGCATATTCAAATTCGCCACCTGCCCCGGGACGCCACCGAAGAGGTAAGAAAACGTTTTTCTTTTTGCTGTTAGTTTTGTGATCCTCTTCCGAACTCCCGTTTTCAATAGTTGCAATCCTCAATTTTTCTATTTTACGGGCAAATTCAGCATTCCATCAGTGCCCGATCTGAAATGTTTTTCTCTTGTGAATTAAATTCACCCGCGTAACGGCCAACGGCCGTTGCCATAGCAACCGCACACAGTTGGGGGGCACCGAATGCTAACCTTGGGCTAAATCACGGTTAACAGAGGGTGAAACAGGCCTTAATACCCACGTTTTCACTTTGCCGCATTTTGCAAGCTAAAATCGAAATTCTCAAAATATTCTAAAAAAAAATTGGAAAATATAGCGCAGTACGAAATTGCAGACGATTTTGAGAAAATTTAGTGGTTTAATTAAATTATTTAGTTATGCTAGGTAAGCTGGGTTAGTTATGCTAGGTAAGCTAGGTTAGAGGGGTTTTACAGGCCTCAATACCGTTTCACTTTCGGTAGAAATTGGGAAAAAAATTCGAGAAAAATCTGAGAAGAAATTATCTGAAAATTGATTCTAAATTATAGACTAATTCGAAATAGCAGCATTTCGATAAAATATTTGAAAATGTATGATTTAGTTGAATTAGTTGTGTTAAGTAGGTTACGTTAATGAAGTATTAGGTTATGTTAAGTATTAGGTTATTACTTAAGTTGTATTGGTTAGGTTTCTTCGGTTGGGTTAGGTTAAAGTTTACTCGTAGTTGATTAAGTAACTGTTGTAATGCAGTTTTTACGTTCTGAAAACGCTCGCGAAGGAAAAATTTCGAGGTGGGAGGAGCCACAGCAGTAAACTACCTACTCCACTAATAGTAAACCAACAGTAACTTTTGTATCGAAGGTGATATTCTGAATTATCTCGGAAACATTAAAGATATATTTATTCCAATTACAAAAATCTTACATCTGAATATTAAACTAAATAACGGGACGCCTGCGAAATACAAAATGACGATAATAATATTTTTTTATTATTATTATTTTTATTATTATTATTATTATTATTATTATTATTATTATTATTATTATTATTATTATTATTATTATTTGTATTGTAAGAAATAAATAAAAAAAGAAGAAATAACCAAAAGAGAACCAAAAGGGATTTTTTGCTGATGGTTTTTAGTTCAAGGAAAAACTGTTTGTACTACAAAGCACATGCGGGAAATTCTTTAATACGTTGACTGTAGGGTTGTTTGAATTCAAACGTTTCTCAAGGGAAGGAAAAATAAAAAAGAAAGTGAGGTTGTTTACCTTGACCTTGCGTTTCGTTGTGAAGACTTGTCCGCGCTGAAAAGACAACGCTCTAAACGCTGGAAAAAGGGCCCTGGGGCGTTTTTTGTGGTGTAGCTGCTTTTCAAGGTATGTGATGGCCCTGGCAATGGCGTGAAGAAGCCAAGTTAATTTGCATTTGACCTTCAATGCTTCGCATCTCTCCTGTTTCGCAGCATCTTGCGGGAAAATGGCGCTACACCACTTTCTTTTTATTAGCTGCGCTGGCCTTCTTGTCGCTGGAAGGTAGTTTGGCGTACTTTTAAGCAGCTTTTATCTTCTTGTTCCCCTTTTGGCCGTGTTCTATTCGAGTACGCTACGTGTTTAATTCAGTCGTGAAAAGGAAAGAAGAAAGACAAAATGTTAGCGAAAAACGAGCCCCGAAGGATTTATTGGCTCACGGTTGGGGAGAAAGAATTTAAAGGGAAAGTGACCTTTCTAATGAACTCACGCATTGTTGTAACACAATGTGCGGATATTCTTCACGCGCTTTATTTGGCACAAATTGGACACCAACACGCCTAAACTCGATATTTGATGGCTTTCTGTTGGTTGACTACTTTCAACAACGCTTCCGTTGAGTACAAACGACTCTGAGCGGACAAATAAGCGTACTTTAACTCTTAATTTGGGCCTGACATAACTTATCTTTGGCATTGCCTTTGCAAGGATTTGCGTAGGTTGAATAAGTTAAAATTTGCCCAGTTATTTGGCCTAATTTTGGAGTAATTTACATTCGTTTACGAAACACTGAATGGTCTATGAAGCCATGTAATTTTCCTATTTTTTCAGATTTGAATTTTCTTTTCAGTAAAGAATTATTTTCTACTCTCTTTTCTAAAATAATTAACTTGGAAAAGCTAATAAATTCCCCTTTTTGGTGACAGTGTTTTTAATTTAAATTCTGGATATTAAATGGTGAGCTGATTCAGTATAAGTGAAAATGTTTAAGTTAGCAAAGTGATGTTTTTAGTCATTTTTATGCGAGTTTTATCGGTGAGCGACTTTTGGACGTTGACTTTTGCATAAATGAATTGAAAGAGACGGTGATAAATGATAGGGAAACGGAAAGGGCGCGAATGCTGGTGTGTCACCGTACACCGAAAAGGTTTCCATTGAACTTTACAAGTTTTTTTCGGGTCTTTTCCTCTTTAAGAGCCTTAATGTTGCAATAGCGTCTCCATCTTGCTTGCGAAATCACGTCTGATGAGACGAGCAGTTAATTAGGCTTCTTACGAGACGTTTCCTTGCCAGAAAATTAAAAATTAAAATAAAAAAGTGAAGAAATGTAAATATTTTTTTATATCGTATTTATGTGTTGGCATGCAAATATTTGTAGTATTTTTAGTAATCTGCTCCGAGCCATTTAGTCTTATTACAGAGATCAAGTGTGTGTCACCATGGCTAATTTGACTCGTAGTTGGCCGTTGAACGAAATCGCGTTCATTTTTTTTAATTCTTTGCCGTCTAGTTCATTCATTTTCTTATTTTTTTTTTCAGCTTAAGCTTGTCGCATTTGTCTTTCATGAACTTTTTTATTGCTCTGGAAACAAAAGGTTTAGGGGCATTTATCCGATTTTTTCCTTTTTATTTTAGCGCGAGTTAGAAACATGTGCTCAAAATCGCATAAGGCTTAATTGCAGCGCCGCAGGTCTGTAGTCTCAGTGTGTCTTATTTACCTCCCAGGGACCAGGAAAAGATAAACGCTAATCGAAGTCTTTGAGAGATAATTAAAAACAATAAGCTGCTTCAGAGCTATTTTTAGAATTGTCCAGTAAGCGAATTAATCAACAAAATTACCGGAAACCAAATAAGAACGTAAAACAATATAAAGCAAACAAACTAAAAAAAAAACTAAAAAGCAAAAAATAAGAACAAATACAACATTAAAAAATTCAAATATAAGAAAAAATAACCATAACAAAAGCAGAACATAAAATAATATTCCTAACTTAATTACTTAACATTCTGAATAAAATTCTTCCCTTGTTAATTAACTTATTGAAATTTGTAAATCACTTATATCTTGTGAGGCCATAAATTTCCCGAAAAATAGCATTCCGAAGACCTTCGAAACTTTAAAAAAACTAAATCTACACATTAGAGACAAGAAGAAACGTACCCAAACACTGAATCACAGTTTTTTCAGTAAGAAGTTGAATCGGTTAAGGAACTTTGCACTTTTAAGCCTAAGGACTCAATTATGCTCAAAAGTAAACAAAATCCTCTTAACGAAATGAAGACGCTAAAACGCTGGAATTCACGGAATCCAAAATTCCCTTCAACATCTCCATCTCACGAATCCCACGTCGAAGCAACCAGTTGCTCTACCAAATATCGTCGTGTAAATATTTTTTTAAAAAATCCACGCATTACAAAAATAGAAATAAAATTCGTAGAAAAAAATCAAAATTTAAAATAACCAAATATATTGCAATCAAATAAAAAATACAAGAAAACATTAAAGATAAAATTCTATATTGTATATAATATAATATTGTACAAAAGTACAATACTTAAATACGCCCCATGGCAAATTCGTTACAAATTTCTTTGAAAGCGTTTTTATTTCGAATATTCCTTTTGATGTTTTCTTTTGGCCTCAAAACTGGCTTTAAACAGTTTTTCTCCGTCTTTCTCCAACGCGCGCCAAAAACTCCTTCCTTTTGCATCCTGCTTTCGCTTTTTAATGATCTTGACCCCCTAAAATAACCTCTCCATAAATCAAAAGCCCGCAACACGTGCAGCATCCAACGGTCTCTTCAAAGCACCAAAGCTTCCTTCACATCATTTTCCCAATTGAAACCCTAAATAAAATAAAATTTCAAAATTCTCAAAGATCGTGTCCGTGTTACGTGGGCGGCCAGTACCACTTGAGTACCCCAGATACGATCCTCATTGAGATTTTGGCTCTTGAAGAACCTCGCCAACCCAACTTGAAGCTTCTCATAACTTTTTATATTCCAAAAATTCTCAATTTGTGATATTTTCCCCAGAAGAAAAAAATGTCGAAAAAAGTCGGCCAAAACGCTTCAGAACGGATCAAGAAGCGTCGTTGGCTGGCTAGAACTAAAAATATCAGAAAAAAGGCCGCCAATAGATAAAACATTACACTACAGCTCCAATAAGCTTCAAGGGGGGTTAAAAGGACCTTTTCAAAACCCGGGAACCTCTTGAAAATAACACGCTTTTTCCTCCTTCCGGCTCACGAGCCAAGAGTCAAGTTTTGTTGGCTCGAGTTCCCGTTTTCCAGTCTCTGAAAATCTTAGGAACCATAAAAGAAGGTTAGTAAAATAATAGTAAAATTCATAAAATTTGCCTGGCTCGGATTTTTAGCCAAATTTTATTTAATTAGCAAAATTATATCGTTGAAATATTTTTGAACATTTTGTGCCACGTGAACCGCATAGTGAAACATTTTTTTATTTGCAGTTTAAGCTTTACTTGTACTTTCTTTGTTTTCTATTTTGAACAAGGAAAGATAATTTAAAAAAATGCAAAACTACTATCAAAATACGAAATTAATAAGAGTAGTGAAAAGTATCTGGCTTGAAGAGGAGACAATTCAAGTTGAGAAATGACTCAACTAAGCTTTTTAAGAAAATGGTCCGTTTTGCTTAACGACAATGTAAATCTTGCGTTTTTTTTTTTTGCGCGGGAAGAGGTGAAATTCTTGTGTTAGCTTAGGAAAACAGCGCGTCATCGCAAGTGAAAACTTGAGCCCACGTAAGCAACATGCACACGGAACTCCGTATGTGTTAGCTATGCGAGTGTGTGTGCTTGTCAGTTAAAGCTAGCGTTTGTTTTGGCTCGCGCTCTTGACGTGAAAGAGCGAGAAAGAGAAAGTACGTTTTCTGCCGTACAATTCTTTCACTTTTCGGGGGCAAAAACTGACCAGCAGGTTGAACTTGTCTTTGTCAATTTTTTGTCTTGAATTTTTCTCTTTTTTTCACATTAATATATTTTTTTAAAACTTACGTCCTAGTTTTTCTTTCTTGGCTTTGTAACATTTAAATGCTGAAATATAAATAACATAAAATACGAAATATATCACGAAAATTTTGCTTTAAATTTTTAATTAAATTTACTTTTGTTAAAATAAAAAAGACTTAAATGTAAAGCATTTTGCAAAACAATATATTGAATTTTTAATGCTTTATAATTTCACTAAATTCACTTTTGTTTAATGGGATATATAAAAGTGACAACTATTTTGCAAATATTATATTAACCGGTTTTCATTTTTAGATTTAATTGAATTTCATTTTTTTTTTAAAGAGAGGAATATTAATAGAACGGAATCAAAGAAGTTGTTTGTGATGCAAGGACGATGGGGGATGACGTGCAACTGGGCTCGTCGCCTTCTTTTTCTCTGTGGCCGCCAAAACTTTTTTTTTAAACGGGAGAGAGCTGAAAGTCTTTAACGGAGAGAAGAACTAGTACGCTTGTTCTTTTTCGGCGGCAAAAGGTTAGGAAAGAAGGGGGTGGGGTGGGTAGATGTATAACACCCTGTGCACATGCACTCTTCACACATCTTCTCTGCCACCCATTACGCTCCATACAAACATACACCCAAGGCAGAACGGGAGACCAAGCCGGAAAACGTTTAAATTTAGCTAAAGGAGGCGCTAAAATTAAACTGGCCCTAGTGGGTGACACTTTGGGGGGTTTGTCACCAAAAAGCGGGGGAAAAAGCTGTTTTGGGTCATTTGCGTACAAACGTACTGCCTTGCCTAGGAAATTTGGTTTGGAACATTGCCAAATTAGCCCAAGTTGCGCAAGATTGGCCTAGGTTAAAGGGCGTGGCTTAAAGTGGAAATAATTACTTTTATAACGAAAAAAGGAAAAGAGAATAGAATTTTGGCATCTTAAATTCGGTTTTATATATTAATTTAAAGCATTTTGTTAAAAGCTATTTATTAATTTAAATAATTAAGAGTATCAGTTTTAGTACAAAGATTGAGGTGGGAAGGCGGCGCTTAAAAGATACGGAAAACTGTATAATTAAATATTAAAATAACTTGTCGATTATAAACTGGAAATATTTCAACATTTCAGGCTTTCGTTACCAAATTTTTCGGAAATTTGTGACCAAGGCTTGAATATTCTAGCGCCATTTTTCACCAATGTTTCGAAAGCTTATCAAGTTTCGCCCCCTCTCGTAACAAAACGTATTTTCTTGTAAAAAATGGGAGCAGAATAGCTTGGCTGGATTTCAGAGGTAACTTCGAATTTTGTCGTGGTCAAATGTTACTTGACAATTCTGTTATTATTATTATTATTATTATTATTATTATTATTATTATTATTATTATTATTATTATTATTATCTGTTAAGAGAAAAGGAAGGTAAAGCATTAGAAGGAATTGTAATTAAAATAAGGGGAAAGAAAATGCTGGCGTCAATCCCAGATTGCTGCACATGTTTTGCAGTCGAAGCTCTTCAAGCCCTTTAATTGTCTACCCAAATAGATCCGGATTAAACCACAGGACTTTATGAGAACCGCCTGACAGTTGTGACACTGTGAAACGCATTGTTTGACATCTTTACACACGGCCAACAACCACACCACTTGGCTGCCAAACAAGGAAGACACTTATGTGGATCTAAGCAAAACAAAAAAAAAAATATTTTAAAAATTACTCTAGCTTATCTGCGAAATCCTACGTAACCTAACTTAATTATAAATTAATTAAATAAAATAATAATAATCTCGGTCTAATCGGACCTAAGCCAACTAAAACTACACTAAACTAAAATTAAAACGTAAAATTAACGAGCAAAATGTGTCTGGGAAATTAAGTGGACATGAAAACGTTAAAAGGGGTGGAGCTTGTTTATTAAACTAACTGCAAATGTTAGTTTCACGTGCATAAGAGCAGACAATGGTTCGCTTTAAAGTAGAAAAAACCTGTAAGCTTCCTTTAACACCCTTCTTACCCCCATTGGAAGGGGCGTGGCTTAAAAGAGGGTAGACCACATAAACCACGCCTTTTAGTAAGAAATCTTTCTGAAAATGTAAGAAATATTTGTTAGAATTTCTGTGTCGTTAAGAAAGCGAAACCGATGAAGGCAAAAAGCCAAAGGGGCGTGGCGCTGAGGCCACGCCTTGTTTGGAACAGAAAGTGGGCACAACAAGGTGGTGGAAGGATGAAATTTTATACCCACGTGTGCGAAAGAGTAATAATAAACTCGTGAACGGCAAGAGCCCGTTTTTGTTAATTTTTTTTTCGACTTATTTTTCTTTTTTCTTGCCAAACAAGCCACCACACAGAAGTTAAAGTCTAACTGGTGCGTTTCGCTCGTCTTCTCGTACGCTATTCGCTTGAGAGGATGCGAAAACTTTTAGAAACAATATGGCAGCGTGCCAACGACACATGTCCCATTACTTGTTGTTCTCAGCTTTGGCGAGTGGGCTACACAACTTTTCAAATAAAGCGTCTTATTTCCACCCAAGCTTTGTTGTGCTCAGACCGAGCTCAGTGACGGAAAAGAAACGTTCAGTAATAAATGACCCAAAATAGTTTTACAGCTAAACGTCCAAGAAAATCACCCCCCCCCCCCCCCCAAAAAAAAAAAATCCCAGCGACTTTTCGCCTTGGCAGGTTGTATTTAACCAAAATCTGGCCCTAAAGTCACAAAGCTTTCCCATTTTAAGCGAATAAAACTATTGATTTAGCTTTGAAATTTTCGTAGCATTAAAATAAGAAATATTTTAATAAAATGTACCAAGTGAAGGTTTTCAAATCTAATTAAATAACCACAGTGAAACTTTACCTTGTCGATTTCCAAAGTGAGTTTTAATGTCTCTTTTTTCTTGTGATAAAATCTTTAAAAAATGGTGAGAAATTAATTCACTAGATTGAAGGTTAACTAAAAGTAAATAATTGCGAAATTCTTAATAAAAATTCGTAGAATGGCCGAAAGTTCATATGTAAAACTTGGCTAAAAAACGGTCTGTAAAAGTTCCATGTTTCGCTTTTAAATCGAAATTGCTTGCAGCTTTTATCGTCAACTCCGCTGCGTGTCCATAAATCAAAATGAATCACTGCCACACGAGCGATACACAAGCTCTTTTTTTTCTTTTAAGGTATCAGAGCTGTTAAAGGGGGGCAAAGGCATTCCAGCTGGGAGCAATTAAGTGAAAATACGGCGCTATATTTTTTTAAACCCTTTCAATAAAAGAAAACCCACTCGCGAAACGTATTCAAAGCCAAATTTCCTGGTATTACAATTACTCACAAGTGTTTTTAGTAGATCTAAATTTCCTGTTTATTTTTTATTTGAATGCCTGTTGTGTTTTTTCTTTTTTTAACCGTGCGCAATACACTGCCACGGAAACGCATTACAATATGCAAGATGTTTTAAGTTGAGCTGGCAGTCGTTTATAATTGCAATTCGCATCGAAGTCGAGAGAGAGGCAGATGTAACAAGAAAGGGTGAAAAGAAACACGTGGAACTTTCCGGTGCCAAAGGCCATTAAAACCTCGTTAGTTATGGGCTAGATGCCAATTAACTCGTTAGCTAATTTTAAAAGGGCACGAAGACTGACAGATTTCGGTTATTCGTACGTCCTGCGTCATACAAACCCACTTATGCGTCAAATTAAAAAAACTGGCAAAACTCTATTTGCGGGTAATACGTCACTAAAATTTTACATGAATATCGCAAATACAAAATGAAAAGTTCTAGAAAATACAAAATCAAAAGTTCTAGAAAATACAAAATAAAATATTCTATAAATTATACAATAAAGAAATTGTTAGACAATATTAAAAAGAAAAATAAATAAAATATAAACAAAAACAAAGAAAAATGATTAACTTACAAGTAAATTGCCCACAAGGGTAAATTGCACACACTGACCTTTAAATGTCCCTGTGAACACTCCCATTAGCTCAAATTTCTTTCAAAGACAGTAAGAAATTCTAAGCTAGCTTAGTTCCTTGCTTGATTAAGCTAAAGCCACGCCCTAACACTGTTTCTTCATCTTGACCGATAATGTCATCAGTCACCGATATTTGAGTCAGTCTTTGAGGTTTTCGCTTTCTTGAGCATTAAACCTTTAATAAAAATAATAAAAATCAAATCAATAAAAATAGTCTTTCTGCCCTAAAATTTGAAAATAATAATAAGAAAGAATATTCTAAAAAAACGAAGAAAATGCATGCCTTTTCTGTGAGCTTTATCTGTCTTATCTCCATTTAATATCTCTCCCACTTGAAAACCTTATCCGAGTTCTGTTTCAAGTCACCGTGATGTTGTATAACGATATCATTAGGGCTCTAAGGTCCCTTGACCCTCTTCACCCTCCCTTGAGGGAGGCACAAATCTAATTTGTAAACAAAAGGATCGTATTTCGCCCAAAAATGGATCCACGGCCTCTTTTTCCACATCTGGCTTCTTTTTTATATATATATATTCAGCCACGTATGTGCTAGATTGTTAGAACCCGCGAGAAGGTGGTCATAACTACTCTAATTTAATTTAAAATATTTTTATTTATTATCGAAAATGTATTTTTATTTCTTATTTTTTATTTATTTCTCATTGTTGATTTCTTTTTTATTTTAATTTTTCGGGAAATTCGCGCAGTGATTGAATAGAGTGACGCGAAAGCTTAGCCTTAGGGTAGACAACAGGGAGAATGTGGGGGTGTTTGAAGGATTTGGTAGCACCTTTTAGGGAAATTGGCTATCAGAGTCTTCGGAAAGATGTGCACATGTTGCCCTGAGCTTGGAGCGCTCAAAGGAAGCGAAAGAAAAAGTGGACAAGAGGAAGGTTTTTCTAATGGGGTTGTCTTGTGCTTAAATGGAGTATAGTGCAATACAGTGTGGCGGAGTGTGGCAGGAAAGAGAGGAAGAACAGAGAGATTGGATTTAGAGCCAATGGATTTGTGGTTCAGGCGAGTATGTTGCGTTTGAGGAGCTGGCCCGATTTCGGGAATTGTTTTCTAGGGGAAATGGCAGAGTGGACGAGAAATTAAGTGAATTGGACGGTTTTGCTGAGAGGAAGAAAGAGAAGAGGGCTTTTAATGGTAATTTCTCAGAAAAACGCGAAGAAAGAAAGGAAAAATTTTGAAATTCTAAACATGTTAAACATTATAAAATTCTAAAAAGTCGAAAAAATTCTAAAAATGTAAAAGCGAAAAAGAAAAAATTAGAAAATGTCACAAATTCGTCAGGAATTGATTATTCTTATTTCGAAAAAAGCGATTAGCGGATTTCTATTAAAGAAATAAAATCAAAGTTAAATAGAAAGTTTAGTAGTAGAGTGAAGTAGAAACATTCGACGTATACGCTGAATTAAAACAATATACGACATACGAAGTGCGTAGAAAAGGGGGAAAATTATTTAAATAGAATTTCCTTACAATAGAAACTAAGTTTTTTTTTCGTGCAGAAAAAGGATTTTTTTAAAAAAGAAAACTAACATGGTAGCTTTTGGAAGTTGAGATTTAAGGGGATAAATGGTGATAATTCTAAAGTTCGTTTGCCTTTTCCGTACAAGTTTGTGACCGAAATCTTAAGCAGTCTTTCGAATGTAATCTCTCTAGTTACAACTCGCGATCTTTAATCGCAGAAAAAGGTGGATGAAAACTTTGGAACTGGGAATAGGGAAATAGGAACCAACCTTTAGCTCTTTTTAAGTTATTTGACGCAGTTCTTGATGAGCTTCTGAACTTTGGGCTTTGCACGGAAAAGTTTCAACTAAAACTCTCAAAAGAGATTTTCCCATTCATAAAAATAAAAATTTGTAAAATTGTGCTGGAACTGATTTTGTCAGTTTTCCGTCCCTAAGAAATTATACCCTTTTCCCAGCAAATTTTTCGTATTTTTTTAGTAGGAAATTAATATTATTTCAACAGGAAATTTAACAAAATTAAAAAAATGACTACAGATTTTGAAAACATTGAAACATAAATAACGTTCAAAAACTGAATAATTCGAAATTAATCAAGCAGCTACAAGAAGATAAACTTCTATTAGAATGCGATTTAAATTCAATTTAAAATAGTAAATCTGTAAATATATAGACATAAATAAACAAACAGGTAAATACATAATAAATTAAATAAAGAATAAAATAAATAGAAATAAGCGTGTTAAAAGGAATATGCTAAGAATCTGTCAATGCAAATCGAACTGAATTATCACTTTTTATTTATATTTTTAATATGTCGCAATAGTAACGGCGATCGCCTTTAAACGAACACAATAAAAGTCTATTTTCTGAGATTTTAAGATATTTTTAAGGAAAATATTAGGCAAAAAATTCGGAATATTTAAAGAGCATTTTTCAGCTAGTTTTTGCTGGAGCTCCCTAGGCGTTCCTCTTAAAAGCACTCCGAACTCGAATGTTTTGTTGATACTGTACACCTTTAAATCGAAAGTGACATTTCTCACCCTTTTCCCGCATTTCGAAAGCCTACCATCACAGCAAACTCGTATCGAAAACACACCATTTTATTGCGCAGTTAGACCGAAAGCGCTTGTCTATTTTCGTTCAAGACTTTTGGCATTCTGTTCTTCTAATTTCGCCTTTGCATCCCTTTTTCGTTGGAAAGAACGCTTCCGAAAAAAAGTGAAAAAATCAATAAAAAAATGGCCAGAAACAGATGGTTTATTTATGTCTCCCGATACCGTGAGTTATTTCTCGCTCCAGTTGCAGTTTGAAGCCCAAAGAGACGAAGAAATAGTGCAAAAACACTGTTTTATTTACCTTTTCACGAGTCCGCCAAAACACATTGGCGAAAGCCTGGGAGACGGTGACGTCACTGCGTTTAAAAGCAAAAAGAAAATAGTCGGACGTAAACTGTCTGGTGTTTATTGCTCTTACTACTGTAGGTTTACGTTAGTTTTACGTTAGACGGAGATGTTAACAGCGAGCAAAGATGGTTGTAAACGCTGGCGAGTGAGAAATGGTCAGAAAATAGGCGAGATTTGGGTGGGAGGAATTTGGAGAAAAGTTGACCGTTTTGAAATAAGATTCTGCCTCGGTTCTGTAGAGATTTGGAAGAAGAAAAATGAGACGGTGATTGTACGCAAGTTTGGGACGCATTTGTCGTGGACAATCCTCCAGGATAAAAGAAAAGAATACGAGAATGCAACGGACAAAAGTGGTAAAAGTTCCGCGCTTTTATTGTACTCCGTCCGTTGGAAGAAACACCCGTTGGTCCAATGGAAAAGGGAGCGACAGTTTTACAAATGCAGCATTAAACGCCATCCGGCTCGGAAATTGATATTTTTAAGATTTACAGTTCACTATCACTCTTGCTGTTTTTATTTTTATTTTTTTATTATTTTTTTTTATTTTTTTTACCCAACTGCTTCTTTACTTTCTTTAAAAACATGGTTCAACGTATTCTAAGCTAAAATAATCATGAAGCTATATCGTATTTTCCTTAAAAATGACAATGATTTATTGAAAAACCGCTGGGTCCAAATAGGGTTTATTTTAGAAAATTGTTTTGCCGATAGGTATGACATTTGACTCCCTGTAAAGCAGGAAATTTCCCTCTTTTTTTCTGGTTCTGTTGCGAGCTCTTGTTGTGTGCACATTCGAAAGCATGGCAAAGGCGTCGAGTCATTTCCGTAGCCATTGTGAACCCCTCCAACAAGCCAAACAACACTTAGGAAGCACGTTTGGGTGTCTTGGTGTGCTAACAGTTATCAGGATTTTTCCACGTAGCAAAAATGCTAAGCATAGTCACACTTGCCACACGTACACGCTAAAAGAGAAAAAAGTCGGAAGTCTAGGGCGTGTGAAACCGTTTAATGCATGTCGAGTGTTAACTTCCGTACCAGGAACGTGGCTTCAAGCTCAAGTTCAACCCATTTCGCACCCCGAAAAAAAATGCAGCACGGAACGTATTAAAAAGGGCTGAAAATGAGTTTAGCAACGCGAAGGAAAAAGGGCAAGTGAAAAGTTGAACAGACGGAAGGAATAAAAGAAAGATCATCGCGAACCCGCCGTAAACGAGATCGTTAGCGCTAACGCACGAAAAAGGGATAATATGCAGTGTTATGAAGAAGCCACGGTCGCCTCGTTATGATCGTGTCTATTATTCACTAATGGGCTTTGTGTCGTTGGAAGCTTCATTTTGAGACTTGTGTCCGTCATTTTTAATTTTCTTGCGTCCGTGCAGTTTTCGTATTTGCTATCTACAGTTTTTATTTCTTTGAGACTTCAAGATTTTTTATCTCGTATTTTAACACACTTTTTTATTGACTTTCTGCGTACGCTTATTACAGTGAAAAAGTCAACAATCCAAGTTATATATATATAATGATAATACGATAACAAAATAAATATCCACCGCGTTTTGAACACTCCAGCATTAGACTAAAAAACTGCCAAATTATTAAAGCTGCAGCGCTAATTTTTACTTATTTTTCTTTTTTTTCTTTGTTTTTTAGGTAAGACTGTGTTAACTTGTGGACCACGTTGCACCTGTTTTAAGCCGAAATCAGAGCTTTCATTTCCGAGTGTCTTCACGAGCCACCTTCGTCTTGCTCTGAAAGCTACAGTGCATCTTAATGCTCTTATGGGCGAATAACAAAAAAATTATTCGCTATTTGAGAAAAACTTTCCGATAGTAATGTAAAGGACTATTAAGCCTAGTGCTTCTCAGAGAATTTTTTTAAAAATATTGCTTTATAAATTTGCAAAGTGGCACCAAGTATTTCATTGTTTCGGAAAATAGGTTTAAAAATTGGGCTTTGAATAAGGGATTTTTTCGTTGTATGAATTTTATCATTGATATTTATACTAAAAATTTGTAGCTTAAATTATTAAAAAATAGTGGCTTAAAATTATTAAAATTGGTAGCTACCATGTTGCAAGATGGCCAAAGGTTACGACAGAGCAGCCATAATGAGAGAAGATGGGCAAGGAGAGACGGATAAAAAGCAAAGAAAGGTCATAAAAATGTGGAGCAAAAGGGGAAGGGACACGAGATTTATTATCCGTTCTCGCAAGCATCCTCACGTTGGTGATGTGTTGTCGCGAGATAGTGGTCCTGGAAGGATCCGCCATTCCAAAAGCGAAAGGAAATAAACAAAATAAAGAGATAACGACGCAAGTGTCCTTTTACGGTCTCAGTGGTCATTTTTTTCGGTACACTGGCTTTTTTATTCATGACAATAACGAGACCGAACCAAGAAGCTCCTTGTTAGAAACTTAACGAGTGTATATGCGATATTGTTACGGTATCGATTTAGGGGAGTGAAGGCACATTTGGGGTTACTAGCTCCTTCTTTTTCTTTTTTTTTTTTATTTTTTAAGGTTATCGGTTTCGATTGAGTGAAGGAATTTGAGACTGATCGAAATTTTATAAATGGAGAAAACGCAATAAAATTTTCCTTTATAAAAGACTGAGGAAGTCAAAGGAAGATGTGTTGGAGTATGAAAAGTTTTGAAATTTTTGGGGAATTGAAAAATGGGGTAAGTGAATTAGGGTGGAAAGGGTGTAGAGGGTGAGGAACGACCAACATTAGAGGAATGATAATGAGAATATACTGATTTGATGGGAATTTTGGGGGAAGAATTTGTGAAGTTTGAGGAATTGCCAGGAGAATTTTGAAGGGTTGTTTGAAACTCGATATAGGTGAGATGAAGAACAGTATTGCTTTTGACTTGGCACCTAAGAAAGTAAATGCTTTTTACACTAAAAGCTTTAATTATTTTTTCAAATTAAATATATTATTTAAGATCAGTAATGTAACAGGTGCGTTTAATTAAAATCATATTTATTACGCGTTCTGTATTTCTATTTCAATATAAATGTTGCTCTATATTTGTACTTATGTGATATAGCATATCTGTACGAAATATACCAAAAAAATGTTGATTTTTTTTTTAAGTTTCTGAATGCATAACATCTTGGCTGGGCTCTTAAGTTAGGGCGACGATATTATGGCAAGCGTTACGACACTTTGTATAGAGTAAGACTTGGCTGTGGGCCAAAGTATTTCGATTTTTTGCCTTCATAATTTAGAGTGACTGCCTTGTATCGGATTGTAACAAAATGTCTCGCAGGGCGCAACAACGCAAGTTGTGTATTCTTAGCTCCAAGTCCGACCTACGACAAACACGTTTAGATTCTCCCTTTAAAAGAGTGCCAATAAAAGCCACCCCGACTTCACACTGTTAGCCATTTTCAACTTCTTTTTCCGGAAGTAAAATACTAGTCAAAGAAACTGAAAATTAAAAATAACCAAGTCGGAAAACTTAAACATAAAATTAAAAGGCAGAAAGTAAAATACGTAATATGCATATTCTTAATGTTAATACGTAAACAAGTACATAATAAAATACATAATAATAAAATAATAAATAATAATAAATAAAATACATTAATAAAATGTACCAACAAAGTGCAATATTGCAAAAATAAGTTTTTACGTACTTAAACCTTCGTTTTGTTCTCTTTTGACTCATGTGATTAAACAATGGTAGTTTTTTTTTTTAAAAAAAAGACAGTTATGTCAAGCGCTACGATTTCAGAAAAAAACGCTAATAGAGATAAGCTATTGTTCTTCTTGTGGCATTGGAAGGGGGGTCCAATGTGTGGTAACGACAGTATACCAGTTAAGATAGATGTTCTTTTTTAAAAAAAGGGGAAAAGAGATACGTCCACAAAGCGGAAATTGTGGTTTCACACACACAAGGTGAAAATGACTCTCCAGAGTCTCACGAACCGTTAGTTTTACCACTTTTTCTGTTTATTGTCGTGTCCAGAAAAGCGAGAAGGGTAAAGAAATTCGAGTAGTTGCAAGAGACTAAAGCAGAGAATTTTTGCCAGGTATTCTTATACAGATTTCTGTGACTTGTAACATAACATTGGGCTTGACACGCTAGCTAAACCGTTTCAGTTTACCTTTTCTGCTGGCCAGTGAAACAAATATAAGGTGCATGCGATTTAAAAGGTATATTTTAATGAAAAAAAAGCAAAATTTGCCTCGAGTTTCATATTTGCTGTACCTTTACGTACCATGCTTTGTTCCCTTCTTCGTTTTCGTGGGAAAAATGGCGAAAAAGAATCATTTTTGTTATGAATCCTTCAAACTTGCGTGTTTAACCACAATTTGCTGACATTTATTGAATGACCTTTCCATTCTTTCCTTTTCAAACGTGACAAAATAGTGAATAGAGTAAGGTATTTTATTTCCTTGGGATAAATTTTATTATTTATGGTGAATTGTAGTTATTCAGACTTACATTTTAGTACGCTTTAGTGTGTATAGTGTATGTGATTTTAATAATTTTGTAGTTATGTGACTAACATTACGTATTATTATTGATTTATTTAATAGAATTTATTATTTTACTGTATTTTTTATTAATTTAATTAAATAAATTATTATAATATTAAGCATTAATTCGATCTCATTTCTAAGATAGCTCCTTCAAATGCAAACTAGATAATTTTTTATGTAGCAGAAATTTTTTAAAACTTTAACGGAGTTTGTGCAGTAAATATTCACAACATTCTGAACTATTTTTTTTCTATATTTTTTATCTCTTTAGCTTGATATAAGGAATCGAAAGTTTGGCTTCAGAAACAAAGGAACTAATCGGCCAAAAGTGGCCTAAAATTATTAACGCAATTTCGCAAAACGATTCGCTCCATTATCACCCTTTTCTTGAGTGCAGTGTGAAGAAAGCGTTGTAAGTGGAGTACACAATTAGCTCAAAAAAAGCGCTGAAATTGTAGTGAAAGGCGAGAAGATTTGCAGGTTTTGTCTGTTTTCAAAACTCGTTTATTTTGCTTTAAAAGTAACGTTGCTCCCCGGTTTTGTGAGTGGAAATTTTGGGACATTTTCCGTCGTCGCTGGCATGCGGAACAGGCGAGTTTTCCAATGCAACAAAAATTAAATTAAAAAAGAAAGAAAGACACAAAACGTCGGGATCTGGTGATGTCTGCTCATCTGGTTCTTGTCACGATTCTGCACACGTTTCTGTATGTTACGGGCAATTTTCTTTAAAGGAGAAAAATAGGAAAAAAGTACAAGAAAATCAAGAAATTCGAAATTTAAACACTGAATGAACCACGTTCACGTCAGTAAAATTTTAGGTTCGTGGTTAATAATTATAAAATATGATAAAAATAATGAAATATTTCAAAATGGCTTATAATTAATACGGATATTTTCCATTTATTCCAATGGATAAATTCCATTTCCAGCGTTCTAAAAAAAAAAAAAAAAAAAAACAGTTTAAGTGATTTTTTGAGAAAATTAGATTTTAGAAAATCGATAAGCTTAAAAAGACTGACATTATGAATTTAGTGATTCAGAGAGTGTCTATGCACAATGTATCAATCAACACAAGTTGGAACATTGATCTTTGGTGTGACGTTTAAGGTTCGTGTTGGCCAAGTTGGAAATTGGCGTGAATCATTCATACATGTTTACGCGTAAGTTGACATTTGGCAGTCAGCTGGAAAGTCCAACAAGGAAAAGAAAGAAAAAAAAGGCAGTAAGGAAGCAGTGACCTCTTGGGCGGTGGTAGTGCTTATGGTGGTACCGTTAGTTTTGCGTCGCCAGTTAGTCACGTGTGATGAAGCAACTAAAAGACACGTAAATCTCACGTAAAGAAAACCGACAAGTTTTTTTAAGTTTTACTTCTGTTATTTAAAATGGGAAAAAATTGTTATTGCTAAATTATTATTAGTTAAGTTATTTAAAAAAATATTGGCATTTAAAATTATAAAGAATTATTTCTGTTTTGAGTCTTTCATTATTAAGAAGTAAATAAGTAGCAATAAAGAATTAATGAAAGCACAGTATTTAAATATTAACTTTAGTTAAAAACTAAAATTATAATAGTTTATTTAAAAAGTTAAAGATAATTATTTTCCATGAACCAAAGTACACTTCTAGAGTATTAAAAAATAACTCTACGCAACATAACGTTACACCGTTAGTCGGTGACTCACCTTTCCAGTGAACTCTTTCATTTAAATCTGTTCCTTCTTTTTATAAAGGAAACATACGGAAGGAGTCTTTTATCTCCTTTTCCGCCTTTTATTCCATAGAAAGGTTCACTTATATTCTCTTTTCTGCCCTCAGCAGCTCTTTATTGGCTTGCTTTGGAAACCCGTAGGCATTAACTCGCGTTTAGCATCGTAATAAGAGGCTAGTGTAGCGAAAACAACGGAAATGAAACGGAAGATTTTCCTTTTTATTTCCATTTTTTCAAGGTCTACTATTTACTGCCACACACACATTGTCTACCAACACACACTTTTCCTGTTTCTGCCTGGACAGCTGTAGGTATTGGAGCTTTGAACCCGAGTAATCCACCTTGGGAGTAAATGCCCTTGGATTTATACGGGAGTCGCTGTCTATAACGTGATTGGTTAAGTACAGTATGCTCAACTTGCATTGAGCGCAAATTCCAAGAATTGATACAAATTCCGAGCTTCTTATGTTGCTTTAAAACACTTTCTCAGAATGCTGTTCAAAAATGACCGAAAAGTACTGAGAGTCCAGTCACATTCTCCCGTATTCCAGTTTCACTTTGACACGCATCGGAGCTAAACATCGAAGGAGCATTCGACAAAGTTACCATGTTATTGTTAAAGTTACCATGTTATATAAATTTATATGATATATAAATATTATTGATACTCAAGAACAAATTCGTTTACGTACATTGTTAACTAGAGAGACATAAAAAATAAGTAAATATTGCAAAGACGCACAACACGTAAAAAAATAAAGAAACAACGAAACATATCTTGAATAAAATGCAGAAATTTCTTAAAGTAGTTAATAGAATAAATAATAAAAAGTTAAGGACAGTAAAGTGATATCCGAAATCTCACGGGAAGTGCAAAGTTAGGGCGAATTAGGACGATGAATTTGGGATTTAGCTACTTACAGGAAAGCGAGGTATGTTTTTTTGGCCAAGATTTGAGGGAATTTTGGGTAAATGCGGGTCTTTTAAGAAGATTGGGAGATTAATTTGTCAGAGGCAGAAATGTGATTGCAGCCTTCGCTTTCGAGGGGAATTATTACAGAGTAAAGCTGTATTTTCATTTTTGTTCGTTCTTTGTTTTCGTTGTGTTTTGTTGTACGTTTGGAGAGGGTGGAAAAGGGGCAAGAAATTGAAAGTGGATTGGACTGAAAGTGCGATGGAGTAAAACGCACGGGATGACGTATGGGGATTCAACGGTTTAATTAAAGCATGCTAATGATGCGAATGTGTTTGCATAAATTGAGAATTCGTAGCAGTCCGGAAAAGCATAGCGACACTGCGATACATAGACAGAGAGAAGGATTGGCACTTGTCAGTCGAACTGCAAGCGCAGGGGAAACACGAACAAAGATATTATTATCCTTCGCGAGAGCTTAGCAATCTCGCTATTGCGTATTACAGTAACCAGCGGGCGGGGTTTGACTTAAACACATGTCATCAGAACGTAACTAGCTATGTAAATACACTGGGGTAGACAACGAAACTCCAATTAACAGCAAAACGGCCCGCGTTTTGATTTGTATCAAATTTTAGTAAGCTATCGATAATTTACCATTCTCTATACTTTAAAAACAAGTATTAAAGATCCTTAAAATTAAATCGCAGAAATTTCTAAATGCAATAAAAGAATTCCCGTCAAATAAAGATATTAAAGTCTACTAGGGAGATGTTACAGAAAAATATCGCACGAAAGGTTCGATTTATATGTCGATTCATAAGTTCATATCAATCGATATCCAATCGGTATTCAGTCGATACATTCGATACGTCAATATGCCTTGGAAGCCAACGAAAAAGTTTTCATTGTCTATATTCGCTGAATCGCAGATTTACAAGAAAATTCGATTCGATCGTAGCAAATGTATAACTCAATGGCCCAAGCCAGTCATTCGATCAAACTTACTCAGAATTTTTATATTTTTAAGAGTACAATAGCAACACACTGAAAGTAACGTAAACCGGGTCTAAAATGCTATACTTTCTAGCAAATGTGTAATGGTTTCCTCTTCATTTCCACCATTTCTCATTGTTGTGCTAACGACCTGGGCTTAGAGTGCCTTTTATGACTGCGGACGAGCTCGTTGTGTCTTGTGTGCAAATGGGCGTGTCATAAAACGCGCAAGGTGAATTTGTAAGATGCTGGTAAAACTCGGCTTAGTTGTAAAAAGAAAAGCACGCGTGGTAACATGACAAACTTAATTTCCTTTAAAAATGCAAACCCTTTCGAAGGCAATGACACTCCTCTTTTTTATCTCATTTTTTACTTTTTTTCATTTTTTGAAGAAGAAAAACGTGTTGGCCTTTACTTAAATGCATCTCTCTTGTGTTGATGTAGGAAATTCGTTCCGTGTTGACCCAGCGGCATTGGGAAGTCCAGAGCGTTCACCTGATGAATGCCAATGGACCTGGAACCGGGTTTGCGCGAGTATACTTGCGTGATCCAGAACCTGAATTATGGGACAATTGGCCTTCGCCGGCAACGACGACTAACAAACGAGAAGGTGGTGCTGGTCAGCCACCACAGCAATACCAGTTCAACCTTCGTGGCCAGAAAGTGACCTTGAATCCGTCGCCGACCGATAATTGTCTCTGCGTAGCTAAACTGCCGTTAGATGTCAATCATGTCGATTTCAAACACCTGGCCATGTCTTATGGGGAAATACGCAAAGCCTTCCTGATGATTAGCGAAGAAACGGGTAATGCTTATGACAATATATTCACTATTAGGAAGCTTTACTTAATACATATTCATTTGTACGAAATACGGAAGCGTTTAACGAACGAGGTGCTTGGAAACTTTTAGGACTTTAGTGTCCGTACCTGCCGTAGTGGTGCTAGACGGCACACATTTAAGAATTGGGTTTAATGCATCGTAAATTGTGAATTAAAAACAAAAGTGAATTAAAGGGAAATGTATGAAAGGAAATATTTTTTAAAACAAATATTGTATTATTTAGTGTAATATGGTTCGTTTCTTTTAGGTGAGAGCAAAGGTTACGGCTTTATCGAATACTGTTCCAAAGAAGCGGCCATCCACGCCAAAAGTCAGTTGGATAACTTGGTATACGGCGAAAGTAGTTTAACATGTGATTGGCTGGATCATCACATTACCTCGTACGATGACTTGCACTCGAAAGTGCTATACGTCGACAACCTGCCCAAAGATTTCCGGGATATGTCGGAATTCCGGAGCCTTTTTTCAATGATAGCTCCGCCTCCATATTGTCAGGTATAACGGAAAACTTTTTTAACTAAATAAATAAATATTGAAATAAGTCTAATTTTCTTTTCTATCACAATAACGTTGTAGTAAAGGAAATAGATTTCAACATAAAACTTCGAACCTAAAACTTTAAAAAGCAAATAATATTGTTATTATAATATTAAATTAAACAATGCACACAATATAAATACAAAAATCAAACCATATTGTTAATATAGCCTATTGTATTTTTTGCTATAAATGAGTTGAAAAGCGCGTTTTTAAGGAAATAATAATTGAAATATAGAAGGTAAAGGTATTAAACTTGAAGAAAGAAAGATCATCCTTTCGTTTCAAGATTAGAAAAACAGTTTTTGTAACAGACAACCATTTTTTTCTCTGCATTTATGTACCCAGATTGCGTTGAATGGCGGAATTCCACAGAACTGGGGCTTGGTGGAGTTTAGCAACAGTGAAGACGCCGAAGAAACGTGGCAAGCGCTGAATGGAACGCTTTTTCACGGATCACGGATCCGAGTTTCCTTCTTTATCCCCGGAGTTCGAGCCATCAGCATTTATATGCGCTTGCTTAACGAAACTGTAAGTTTGAAAACAATTTTATCGATCAAGTTAAAAAAAAAAAGTCCTTCACAAAAGAGAGAAAAGAAGGTTCTTTTCTTGCGCTTTTATGCACTCAGAATAATTGCGAATTTATTTAGGTACGAAATAAGGGCCGAGAAGCATTATTACCCGAGCCTCCGGCAGAAACCGTCTTCCATCAGCTGCAAAACCTGACCAAACAAAATCCTGGCTGTACGTTTCGATCTTTTGGGATTTCATTCGGATTTTTTTTTCGTTTATTTTCTGCGGTGTTTACAAAAATAAGAATAATAAAGATTCTACTACTAATAATAAATAAATTGAACTAATGAAAAAAGTGGGAAGAAAAGCTGATATATATAATCTTATTTTAGTGCATTTATTTTTTTTCTTTATTTTTACGGATTTTCGCTATTTCGTATAATTTTGATTTGCTTTTTTCGATTTTACCATATTTATTTATCGTATTTATGTATTTTTATTGCTTACTTGAACCGTTTCTCTATTATTCATCGTGATTCTAAACATTTCGTGTAATACTTAGTTGTGTTCTTTCTTATTATTTCTTTAGTTGTGCAAAGTCTACACCAGATCATCATGACGCAAATCCAATCGTTACAAGAAGCGACACCAGCGCCACATTTACCTACTAACGATTTTGGAGCTAAACACGGTCCCAGAGGGCGTGGTCCATCTCCACCATTAAGCAGCTTGCCTCCTACAACTGCCACCATTACCTCCACGGTAGCTCCGCCCCCTCAGGCTTTAGCGGCCAATGCGCAAGCTACGTTTTCGCGTTTGTTGGCCCCGCCTCGTCCCGTTACCATGGCCCCGCCCCCAGTTCTGCCCCCACCTACCGCTCCGGTACCAGACACTAGACTGCGCTTACCTAGTTTTAGCTCCGCCCCCGAAGCTAAGCCGACCAAAGTTCCGTTACTGCCGAATCCGATGGTAGGCGCGCCACTTTTCACTGCCCCGCCCCCTCCCGTCACTCACATTCCACCCGAGTACCCCACTCTACCTTATACCTACCCGATTGACCCCGCCCACGCGCCTAACCCTGCCCCTAGCGCCGATTTGCAGTCGACTTTGGTGACGTTGCTCGCCAATGCGCAGAATTTGAGCCAATTACTCAACAATTTGAACAGCGCAGTCCAGTCGTTGAACGGAGCAGCCAGTACAAACCACGCCCCCTCAGTACCCACCAGTCAAGCCCCGCCTCCAGCCGCTAACCCGAATACCACCACTGCCGCCGCAGTATTAGGCTTATTGTTGCAGTCTTTAGGACCCAATACCTTCTCGGCCACGCCCAATCCAGTCCCTAGACCGGAATACACGCCCATGCCTATGCCTGTACCGGCCAGTACCGCTCCGTTAGCGAGTATGTTGTGGAATCCGAGAAATTTGAGCTCCGGACCGCCTTCTTTGGGCTCAAACGGCTCCCGAGGCTCCTCCCCTTTATCGTCCAGTCCGAGTACAAGCCCCTCGAGTACTGACAACAACTTCCGGTCGAACAGTACCGGCATGGTCACGCCCATTGGCCAAAAACGGAAATATAACCACATTTTGCCGTCACCTGAGCCGAGTCCGGATTCGGGCTACATTGGCCAACATTCGCAAGGATTGGGCGGGCACTACGCTGACAGTTATTTGAAACGGAAACGACGACTTTAAATTTCGGGCATTTTTCTCTTTCATTTTTAGATTTTTTTTTTCCCTTTCCGACTTCAGTTAAATGGTTCGTTCAGCATTGTTTTATTTTCTTATATTTTCTTTCCTTTGGGGACTTTTCAAAAGCCACGCCGATGGACCTTGTTCTGGCAACTTCTTTGATTTGTGCAAATTATTAATGAATTTTCTGTAATTTGTTCTTTGAGCAAAGAACAGCCACAAAACATAAATAAAGCGCGTTGCTAGCCAGCAATCGCGTCACTTCATTCGCTGTCCGTTATTTCCGCATTTTTCTTTTTTTTTATTGTTCCGTTCATGGGAGAATGAAAAGAATTGTACATGTACTGCCGCCATGGGTTTTGTGCATAAATTCATGTATTTTACAAATTAGCAAGAGTTCAGTGTGTTCAGCCACATATTTTTTTGGAAATTCAACATGAAAGCTTTAGGGGGTTGAACCCTTTTTATTTTTCTCTTCACCCTTTAAAGTATGTGGATAAAATACAATTTGCGTTACGCTTTTTGCACAGTGCGGGATTTGTGAATCGCTTCCATCTCCATCTGCCGGATACGCGCGTAACCAGCGCTACCCAACAATACCACAATGTTGGACAGCCACCAGAGAAACGATTTTGTTTCGTGATACCAATGCGTGGCTAATACGGTTTGGGCACAAGCTTTCGCGGTGCCAGAAATGTTATGCGTTAAGGGCGAAGTAACTTGGATTTGTAAACCGGTGACGTAACCAATGGCAAAGCCGAAAATGCCACCTAGTGTCATCATAAACCAAAAAGTGGGATTGCCATAGCCTGGGAATGCGAAAATGGTCGGGTATTCGCCCAGCATGAACATTAACGGCAGGAAAAGCAAACACGCATTGAGGTTATTGTAGTAACCTAAAAGCCAAACGCTTTGGTTCACCATGGGGAGGATTTTTTTCGTGTAGATGGAGTTCAAAGAGACAAAGAGGGAAGCTAGGATACCGTAGGTCATGCCCACGACGGATAAAGTGCCGATGGTACCCTCTTGGTCCACTCCTAACCAAAACCCGCCTACTATGAAGGCGCAACAGATCCCGGCGTTCAGCGAAGTTCGCTCACCTATAAATAAACAACAAAAATTTTAAAAAAATTGCAACATTAACTTAGATTCTAAAGTACTAAAAAAAAAAAAATAGGTACTACTTAAGTACTAAAATAAACTAGCACCTATTCAAAGAACCAATAGCCTACAATAGTTTTAACCGTAATTAAGAATGGCTTTACTAGTCACAGAAACTATTACGACGGTATTCTAGGAAGGAGTGGTATTCAAGAAAAGGACTCAAATTCTATTCAGCCTGTACCTAATAGGATCCACGTCATGACAACGTTGAATACAGTCGTTAATGATCTCCCTACGTAATAGAAGGACACTCCAACATGTCTCAAACAAAGGTTGTTGAACGAAATCATGGCTACAAAGACTAGTGATAAGGGCAGAACCTGAAAAGAAGGAAGTTGAAGTACATTAGTGACAATAATTATTTCAGGCGTCGTTACAAGGAACTACTCATTGTCCATAAGAAATGGGACAGTAGTATTGTTAGGAGACTTGTACCAGATTTTTATCGCCATTTAAGGATTTTAATGGATATGACATTAAAATTTAATTTTCTTTTGTTTTTAGTGGATTACTTTGATCATTTTGGCTGGGTCTATGGTCATCTCAGGAAATTCGACCCACTGGGGCGCCCACTTGCCCAATTTCGCTAAAACGACGCAAATTACGACAGTAACAATGCATTGGAACCAGGTGACGAATAACGGCGCGTCAATAATGTTAGGATCTTCTTTGCCATGTTTTTCGTCCCGACTTCCAGTTAACAGAGCTTTATTTATAAAGACTAAAGCGATGGAAACAAACCTGTGAACAAATATAAAGAAAATGAAGAAATAACAAAATAACGGGAAAAGTGTGATTTTTTTCGACTTACCAATACGCTGAGACCACCAAAAAAATTTTCAGGTATCTAGCAAAGAGCGTGTCTTCCTTCCCGTTATCCATTCTTTTGCCCATGGAGAACTGGTGTTTTAAATCGTTATCTACGTTGCATAGCTGACGTGTGTACACTTGAATAGGTAGGCTTGATTATACTAAATTGGCGCTAGGGAAGCACCTGCCATCTAGCAATGCTTTTCAAATTACCGAATTGGGAAAACAGGACTTTGTTTCAAGAAACAAAAAACGCTATAAAACTGACTTTAGCTTTCAAACAGGTTTATTTAGCATCAATACAACATTCTGGTACATTTGCAAGCATAATTTCCAAGAAAAATTGTGCAGAAAATCAGGGGCGCAACGAAGGGGAGAATTCCTAGGAGAAAGAGAAGGGGAATTCCTAGGTAGGGAAGGTTTTCCAACAGCAAGCACGCCTTTGGCACGGTTCTCAGCTTATTCGTGTATTCCGGATTGGTCGTTTTGGTATAAGGGCTGGCCGTTTTCACACGTACCCTCATATCTAGACAACAGATTTGAGCGTCGCGCCAATTTAGCCATTCTGACCGCAAGGTGGCTATGCTATGTTTTGGTTCGGCTTTAGCAAGCAAAACATCTTGTGTGCGTGATAAATAAAACAGTCCGTTTCATTGCGAAACCTCAGTTGTAAGCCATGACAGCCTGTAAAGTAGAGGTGTAGTGGGGCCCCTCGAAAGGCGAATTTGTGACATGTGCGAAAAAATGTGTAAAAGGTGAATTTGTGACAAGTGCGAAAAAATTTGTGAGCTAAGCTTATCGGTACTATACCGAATGTGTTGGTGCAAAATGTTGGGCTTGTTATCCAGTTCTTGATCTCGAAGGTTTGGTGGCTATTGGTCAAGCAAGTGGACAAACCGTGCTGACAGCTTACGGGGTACAAGTGACCCAGAACACGGGTGGACGCGTATACCGTAAGTTTTTTTTATTATTTATTGATCATTCTTGGGTACTACAGAGTAGATTTTTTAAAGAAATTTCTGACACCAAAACCATGAGAATGGGACTAGTCATTTTGGAGCTATGGTCCGGAAGAGTTCCTCATGCTTTTCGCCAGGAGCGAAAAATGGAACGAAGTCCGCTAGGTAATGTTGAACACCGAATTTGAGCCAAATAACCGAGCTTTTTGATACCTGAGAAGCATAAGATGGCCTATAAAGTCTTTTTTAATAAGAGAACGTGCTCTTGTAGGTAGGTTCTTTCTGATTCTATAAGTTTCTACCAGATTAGAGCTATCGATTTATTTCATTACAACTGTTTTTTTTTTTTTTGTTTTGTTTTGAGAAAACGGGTTTTTGCGGAAGACCCGGATGTAAGAGAGACCACACATATAAGAGAACGGGCTCTTGTAGATAGGTTCTTTCCGATTCTTTAAGGTTAGATTTGATCTATCGATTTATTTCATTACAACTGTGTATATTTGTGTGAAAACGGGTTTTTGCCCGTTGTAAGAGAGCTGGAATTGTTCCTGCCATGGTTTCGGTCCTTCATGTTTTAAGCATACCATTTTGATAAAACTTAATTTAAATAACTTTTTACTTTTTCATGTATTTAGTATACTGTTCCTAAATTTTAGATTTGATTGGCTAATTTTCTTTAACCATTTTTTAAGTAGAGCCAAATCTACCCGGAAGGACGACAAGAACAGCATCGGTGTGGCAGCTGAAATTTTTATTGGCGTCGTCGCAGTTAAATCAGCCGAAAACTGCAGATGAAAGTTTCCCAACAGGTAGCACGCCTTTGGTACGGTTCTCAGCTATTGCCACGCCTTGTTCGGACGCAGAGGCATTGGGCGATTCGGGAAATAAGAAATCGGCGCTAGTCACACCTGAGATAGCGCTGGCTTTGGATGAAAAGCTGGAATTAACCTTATCCCAGTGGAAGACGGGTAAAAGTTGGTTGTGCAATGGTGGACTTCATAATCCCTTGTATGTCAGTGTTTTTTATTGTGCAATTTTGTGTTCCTGACGTTCAGTAGAAATTCAAGAGTCGTTATAGGAAATAATATGGAAGGAGACTGGCGCACAATGTCTGAAGAAAGTTGTTTCGAACTGGCTTGTTTCTAACGTGCCATTAATAAGCTGGAAGCGTTGCTTCCAGGATTTGTACCGATACTTGAAGCCAAAACGTTAAAACGTGCGAAGATAAAACGTTTCGCACCAACGAACATTCAACCTAAGGTAAAAAGGAGACGATATCTTTTTATTTGTTGACTTTATTACTATTATTTTTATAAAGGTTCACGCATCTTCGTAGCGGTATCATGCGTCATATATTGGAGCGTGTGTTCTAGCGAAGAGCTCGAGCAAGCAATGGTAACACAGCAGGGATGGAAACTTTGGGTCCCAACGTTATTCATTGGTGGAATTTGTAATTAATGCAAGTTAATGTGTATGATTCCTATGTCCCTTGCCTAAACGGGTCTCTTGTATTTCGAAGAATGTAAAATTGTGTGCTTTTTCAAGAAAAAACACACAGTTAAAGCGAATCAAAATGTGATATACAACATTCATGCCAAAACTGTGCGTTATTATTAAATTTTACCTTATTTCATCGTGAAAATACTTTATTTCAGACCAGTCGAGATGTATAAAAAGATTTCGGCTACGAGGTTGTCAGAACTGTCGAAAATACTTTTAGGTAGCAGAATAAAAATTATTTGTGAATTGGGATACGTGAAAAAGCACCACGATTTTTTTTATAGAAGAAAAATTATTGTAATAAAATTTTTAGCAAATTAGTCGCACTTGACAAAGACAAATCCAGGGTAGTAATTTTGTTTTCGCCAACAAAAGCGGTTTGTTGTACTAAAACTATTATAATAATTCTTATCAATTTTACTGGAAGTACAATTATTATGGTAATTCCCAAGTATCCTAATAAATCGACATGTCTGCAATATGGAAATTAAGGAATGCAAATT